>JALPQI010012980.1:0-41922 GCA_025490895.1 Thaumatotibia leucotreta | reverse complement strand
TATATGAAAACAAAAAGTAGGTAAGGTAAGGTGGGGTAATTTTGAACGGTTTTTTTAATGGGGTAAGACAAAAAGTCGTCCTTCTGACACAGCGTATACAGGTAGCTTTTTGTCTTACCCCATTAAAAAAACCGTTCCATCTTACCCCACCTTACTTTACAGAGAAAGTAGTTTGAATAGAGGTAGACAACAAGCTGTCTAGTGACCAAAAAAAGCTCTCGTCCAGGCAACATATATATAGGTACCTAAGATTATTTAATTTGTCATACTTAATCCGTTTCCATCACTGGTACATAGTTCACTAATTTATTAGTGATAATACTCATTTTATTTCATTAGAATCACATTTCAGATCTCTTCACCGATAAATAAAACAAAAAATGTCATTTTGAATGACAAAAAAGATCTATTTGTCGCTTTTTCTTTGTACAGTCAACGAAAACTTTGGTCTACCACTTTTCAGCTGTATTCAGTGATAATAAAGTCGAAAAGTCGTAAACCGCATTTTTGTTGACTGTACGCCCTTGGTAAAAACTTACCAAACAAAACAAAAGACTCCACATGACTTTCTCTCCTCGAGTTGAAAGCTTAATAAGCAATAAAACAACGTGAATATTATTACTTATGTTATATGTAGGCTCATATTAACGGAGTCTGCAAACTCGTTGCCGCCAAGTTTATCTAAGTTAGGCCATTAACTAGGTGGGCCTGCTAATGAGCTCCTGAAATAATTATCTTTATTTGTGTCTTGTTACAAACTTATTTCCCCTAGCGTATATCAACCAAGTAAGTACATTTGTTTCCTAACAGCCACTTTATATTAATAGCCTCCATTCCTATTTGTGCTTTTTTCGTCACGTATTCAGTTAATTGTCAGATAAAATAAAATCTGGAACAGGATACTCAACATTAATTTTTCACATCGCAAAAATATTATTTTCCTTTGGCAATTTGCCTGTTTCAAAGTAGTATAATAAAAACCAGTTGTCAGAGAATAACATTAAGAAAATTGCAAGAAATCCTTAGAGGCAATAAGCAATAGAAATCGTTTGCTGTAAGTACGGACAATTACTTTCGGGCTCGGAGACGATCTTTCTTTCAATTCACATTTCTCCATTGGAAACGAAACGATTGCAGTGGATTAAACTAGCAGCTCAATATTACTAGTGCTCAGTGCCCAGTTCAATGCAGGATCAGTAGAGATTGTTTTGTTAGCGGTTATGAATTTATGGACCGCGCGTATAATGCCCAGCGGCAATAACACTGCTGTTTCATTACTCCACAAAGGTGCGAACCGTGCCATTGCAATATTTAAATGCTGGACAACGTAATTAACCTGGCCTGACGTAATATCATCAGTTACATTACGGAGAAAATGATTAGCCCTCATTCACCTTTATTCTTATAGCCCCCAACGACAATAGTCTTTGTGATTTCCGCCTTCAATATTCTACGTTACCTTCGTACGATCCCAAATTGGATAGCTACCCGAATTTTATGATTCCTTATAAATAAAGCGCTTTCTTTTACAAACGATAAAATTGGGTATCGGTTTCATCCACTTTTTATTTGTAAAATTTATGGTTTTTTAAGCTTTATCCGTACTGTATTCGTGTTTTATTACACACTTGTTGATAAGAAATTTGCACATTGTTCTGCATATATTTCAATGTGTGGAAAGGAATATTTATTCCGTAGCCGAAACAAGTTGATCAAAATATCAATCTTTTGAATCTCGTGGGCATTAGCTACATAGTTAACAGCTGGCAATGTAAAGTGTAGGTAATATAAAATGTAAATATGTATATATGAAATCATCGAAAAGGGGCCGCTGTAAATTGGCCTTTTTTGTCATTAGCCTTAAATTTTTACAATTACCATAGAAAAATTTAAAATAATCGATTTTTATGTATGCTACATAGAACCAATACTGTCACTCGTACTTCGAACTTCAGTCGGATCCATTCGTGGTCTCTGTGTTAAGAAAGCGACGAAATGTATAGTTTAAATTAATATACATCTTGGCCATTTTTAGGGTGTCAAGTTATCGATTTCATTCGAATTTATATAGTTAAAGTGAATGACAATCAGTCTACAGGGCATTGGAACCTATGTTGGCAATTCCAGTGGCGTATGTGGAAGGTAATTGAAGCGTGCCAGTCGGGCACCGCCTCCGCTGGGACCCCGCCTGAACACGCAACCGCAAAATGTGTGTTATGTGCCTATACATTTATTACTTATTAATTTAACTGCCTACGTTATTGTTACCACATTTGCATACTTCGGTATTTAGGAGTTTATCTTAATAACTATTTGCAACAAAACATAAACAATTGCGGAATGGAATGGTAAAGCTATTGTTGTTGTAGTAATAAACAAAATGTACTTAGTACGTTTTCATTTAAGGACTAAAATTTATAGCAACAATGCCGCCAACTGAGTAAAAAGATATCAAGTTACACGCTACCAATGTAAAAATAACATGCACAATATATTTTTCTCAAACTTGCTACGGAATGTTGATGTTACTTACTTTAAATTAAACCCGGAAATACTGTGTACCGGGTGTCATATGCTAAGATGATATGTAAAGAGATTTCATGTATTTATTTCACACCTAGGACTGCAAACAAACCGTCTTTTGTTTTGAAACGTGAAATTGTGACACTAGGTCTTGACATTCAGCCACAGAAAAAAAAAATAACCTAAGAATTTAATGTCTATACCACCAGGTAAAAGAATACACCAAACAGATTTGAAAAAAAGTTAGGCGCGAATGTTTTTTTTAATGTTGTACGATACTGTACTATTGGTTTATTTACAAATGAAATAGTATGGTTCGGCGAAATCAGTTCGTTTTATTTCATGGCAAGTTTGAGAAAAGCACTATACAAATCTCGGCGAGAAACAGGGTTACAGGCCGCGTATTCCTATCTGGCCTCAGTTCCTTCGGCCAGATATATCTACTTGCCCTGTAACCCTTCGTTTCCAGTCCTCTATAGTAATGTACTATTAACACCTACTTACCTATAACAGGATTCAGCATAAAAGGTCTTATTTTGAAATCGACAAATTACGTTTCAAACTTATTTTTATCAAAAACTAACCGTAGACAATTTTTATTATCTTGTATTGTGTTTAGGAACCTACGAGTACCTACATTTTACACATAAAATATAATCTAACTAAAGAACTATACCATCATCATGTATGTTATAACAAGTATAATATTAATAATATATCATCTCCTCACAAGGATTACATGTCATTTATTGATAAGGTTACCCTTTACTTGGGATGAAATAGGTAACTATAACGTAGGTTATAGTTATTTAAAATCTTTCTCGTAGTTTATTAGATCTTTAAAAGTAAATAATGCTTAGTAATTACCTACTAAATAAAAAGGAATGTGATGCGCGGTGATACTGATTATCCGTATTTATCATTTTTTTTGTTGCCTAACAACCCATTTGACTTAATAATTATACATTAGGTATTTTACTTTAACAACTGTTTCGTGAGCACTGCTAGCAGGCAGCACATCTCGTATCCTCTAGGTAAGAGGTAGCTATGTGCTTTCACAGGTCTTTTCCCACAATACGTTATAACGATAATATATAACATTGAAATAGTTTTAATATTTGCGCTGTTCTCCGCCGATCCAATACAATAATGCCTTTAGGGCGCTGTTGGGTCTGCCGTGTTTCTGCCGCGTTTGCTTGAAGCGCGAGTGGAGAGTTTTGGTGCCGTTCTGCATAAAAATAATACTCGGCAACTCCAACAGCCTCTTAAGCAGCGTGGAGTGAGTGCTCAATGATGCAACACTTTATTAACATACTATGTCCGTTGCTGTTTATGTTTACTGACATAAATTGTTTAAAGAAATAGTAATTGAGATAACTACCTACTAGATGGATCTTGTTGTCTGAATAAATAAATTATATTTTTATAAACACCTTACCAAAAGGCATAACAGAGACATTCAGAGTATTTAAAATGATGTAAATAAGGGTTTTTAGAGTATTCTCTTTTTTGATATTCAATACCTTAAATTGAAAATACCATTTGAAGTTACATTGTTATATGTAACAATGTAACTTCACACAACAACAATGTAATGTAAACATTTCATTTTAAATCTGGCTGTATGACTCTAACATTCATCTAGATCATCATCATCATTGTCGGCAGCCCGTTATCCCCCACTGCTCAACATAGTGCTTTCTTCGATCCCAGCTCTGTGCCGATCTAGCCCAAGATGTCATCAACCCATCGCGCTGGTGTTATATACGTCTATAAGATTTAAGATCGTGAACTTATAGTAAAATCAAACATGCTGTATTAGAAGACACTTACATTTAATGCCCCCCAGTGGAAATGCCTCATGGAATTTGCAAATAATGTTCAATTAGAAAAACATATTTGAATGAGCTGATAGATCATAACAATTTTATTAAGATGGTGTAAAAACCTGAAAATTATCAAAGACAATTGCATTGTTATTCTTCTCAGATACGGTACATAGATTTTTCTGAGTTTTGCCGTCAATTTTAACAAGTGAATTGCAAATAACTTGATTATGGTAAGTTGGTTGCTTTCAAGTTCATTTTAATTAAATAGAGCGATTAAAAATACATTTACTTATTATGCTTATTAATTTTCACTATTAACTATGTTATATGAAATTGCCATGGAAGCCTCGAAGTTGATAAACATTATCACCAGCATCTACAATCATTAGGTACATATATTATTATTACGTTACCCAGTTTCAGCTGAGTCGAGTTGTCAATTGCAGAACTGTAATTACTCGGACAATAGATTATGAACATAATTGCATGACAAATTCATTACAAGTCCACGATTACAATAAATTCCATGATTAACTACTATCAAAGAGATTAATTATCGATATTAACTATTAAACGTTCAGCTTGTAAAATAAAAACAACACAAATAAATTTGTCTCGAAATACAAACCGGAGGATGTAAACTGAAGTACTCCGGTGACCTTAAAACCAAATAATATTGCAGATATTTGAGAAGTATAATATCTATTTGAAGAGGGAGCAAGTTTACGGGTCGCCGCGCTCAACTCTATATTATGATAGTTGAAAGCTTTTCGCTTAGAGAAAACTATACCCGGATAACTTTCGCTTACCTCAAACGATTTACTTTTTAAATTGCTTTTTTTAATGTTATAGGAAATAAAACAGCACTGTCTATTAAGCATAAATGGATTCCCAAATTGAACCGTCGCCGCTGTCGCAGACAGTTTGTCCCAGATATATGTATAATAGTTATTCCAGATGGAAGTTATTTTTGCAGTTCGTTGAAGTTATCCCGGCTTCGAAGTTAAAGTCGGGTTGGGTCATAAATTGTGTCGGGAGCGTGAGCAGCGTAGGCACGTCGATGTGGGAGCGAGTACGAGCCAAGTGGAGAGATCGGTGCCGAATCTCTGTAGGAATGCTCCGTGATTTAACCCTCGCTAAGCCAGCGGCTGTCACTGGCGAGATATATCACGCGTTCTAATTACAGATATTGCAGATGCTTACCTAAATGATTGCCTCGTGTGATGCTCATTTCAACAATTGATGCTCTATCATTTATTACGTTTGCAAGATCTGGTCTGCCAATTCGACGGAAGTGTTTATTAATAAACCGGGAGGTAAGCCAAGCCAAGCTTTGTTTTACCCGTCAGTACACAAAAATATTGTCCGACAACTAAATATATTGGTTTTACTATTATCAAGCATAATTTAGGTACATATTAGTATTCAAATAATGCGAGTATGTAGCTCGACAAGAGGTAGTGCAAACCCTTGATTATTCAGTGATACGTAGTTATGCGATAATAGGATCATTTTTCATATTCCAACAGTTTCCTCGTCCTTTTATTGGCCTGAACAATATTTATGATCTGGCAATGATGTGGTGTCATATGATTTCAAGGAATAGCATACCAAGTAGGTAACTTAGATAAGACACAATTTTATCACTAAATAAACAAACTGATTTCTCCTAGATCCCATCATCAGACCCCGACTTGGTTTATTTATAACAGACGATAAAGTGAACAACTTTTCAAAACAAATGAAAGTATACTTTGTTGTTACTTTATGATTACACTACCTTTACTTTGTTGTCACTTTTAATGTACGTGTATAATCTTTTTCCTTCGTCGTTTCACGGAAAAGTCCCACCTCACATTGCCGTCTCAATGAACGTATCCACTGCATCTGCACTGAAGCTAGACAGAGATAAACTCGGACATTTCCTTGAAGATACGAAAGAAAAGATTGTTCACTACATCTGTACATGGCAACTCGATATACTACATGGATGATACGTTGTTTAGGAGGTACGATACCGAGCAGATCAATACAAACTTTAATTTGCAACAAACATAATTTAAATAATTATTCAGAAGGTATATAATTTATCTACAATCAGTGTAGATTGTATACTGGCGAATATTTTTACGGAGTTTAATAAAAATTACGTTATTTAGACAATATAGAAATACAGGAAAAAATAAATCCATACAAAATAATTCGGCCCGCAGTATAATACAACACACTATTTAAACGCTTGATGATAGGTGATTTCAAAAGCAGATGACATACGTAACTGACATAATTATGTTACACTGCTACTCCAAAATTTTATAAAAATAACTGCCGGGTCTTAATTAAGAGTAGTTAACTCGAAAAAAGGAAAACTAATGAACTCGACAGCTTCTAAACACGGTATTATTAGAAAACACTTAAAACCTCATCCTCTATCTGCCCTAACTCCTTCGCTCCACCGCATCACTTTAATAGCGCAGATGAAGCGGGTAAACAAAATTTAGCAGTGCCTTAGATTACAGCACACAGGGGACAGGCTTCACGGCGTCGGCTTCGGCTAATTGCGACTAGCTCCACAATGATTTATGCTATCTTGTCGCTTGCTAGTTGCACACCATAGATGCGCACAGAAGGTCAACTTTGTATGGTGCGTGTTTTTTTAGCGATACGATATTTTCTATACCATTTGACATAAACACCAAATTTAAAAAAAAAGTCTTTAATCGCTTAATGCAAATGTATGACTTATATGATTTTCCCATGGATGTCATTATCAAAACAGGGGGTTACCATGACGTACTAATGCGATTCAGTTTAGGTTCAGGGAAAAGGACAGAGATATACTTCTCGTACAGCCTTGCCCCTTTCTCTTTACCTAAACTGAATCGCATTAGTACGTCATGGTAGCCCCCCTGGACCAAATTAAAATGGGACTTCAAATAAAAAAAGAATTTTTAAAATCGGTTCACGCAGTCGGAAGTTTTGAGGTAACAAACATGAAAAAAACATACAGTCGAATAGGAAACCTTCTTATGAAGTCGGACGAAAATTACTTAGGTACTCATTATTTTGAATTCATGGTCCAAAGTGCCAAAAAGGAATAAAAATGCATAATTTTCTCAAAGGACTAGCATGCAAGATGGGGAAAAATTCCAGAAAGCATAGCCAATATGCCAATTGTTAACGCTCAGTCGTGAGATAGTCACGAACGAGACGTAACTGTCTTAGTCGCACTAATAATAGTAACAGAAAGATAAACGCTACACTGCTGAGCGATATCGATTGGCATCTTGACTATGCAGCTCAGGTCTGCAGTTCCTATACTATTGCACCACTGACGAGATCCCGAGGTTTCTACAAATATGACGATTTAATTTTAGAAATTTTGTGGTGGTTTCCCTTGGAAAAGATAATACAATATATTCAGTATGACTATCATGCAAGTCGTTATTTAGGATACAGGCTGATATATATGTCCCATTACTGTTTTTTTTTTTCATTTCAGGACAAATGCAATAAATAATAATTAAGGCAGGTAATAGAGTTCTGACGGAATGAACAACCGGCCATCGTCGTACAACTACCTATGACATATAACTAGGTATGTATATGTATGGAGTAGGTAGAAATACATTGTTAAAAATATTAAGGTAAAAGGTTTCATTGAAGGCATTAAGTACTGCTGCTCTTAATGCTATTATTGTTGAAGTATCCTTTTCATTATAATTGTATTTTCTCGAAAATATCCGAATTAATATAATTAATATGCCTTCCTCATGCTCAATAATCTTGAGGCAATTCAAACGCCAATGTAAATTACACGTTTCTGTGAAAATATTATCGCAAAGGGTTATTCATTACATCTTTGCAAGTAAATAATCTAAAAGATTTTCCAATTTAAATGCCTGTCATAAGCGAATGATCGATGTTATACTGTGACCCAAAAGGAAACCCAAACTTCTAAACCACATAAATTCACATAATGTATGAGACTGAGTCAGAGTAAATCCGATCTAGACCAGTTTCAAGTTTTTGTAATCGTGAATTGAAATTTTATTATGTTTGCCCGATTTTACACCTAAATAATGTTTTTTAATAATAATTAAGAAAATATATTTCTAATACAATTTACAGTATGTTATTTTAACACCAATAATTATGTCGTCATAACATCCCAATAATAATATCTTCTTACTTTCTGCGCGGCAGTAAAGTCGTAGTATTTTTCTCTGACTTTATGAATACGCTGTCGTGTGTCAAATACTTTTTTATTACTGATTGTAAGTAAAGCTTTACATTAAGATCATAAGATTATATGTATTAAAAAAATATCCTACTTAAATTGGTTTACCCACCTTTATTATTCAGCATATCTCCTATAGTACTTATATAAAGTGGATCTTCTGAGTTTGTATTTAGCATGTTTGCGCTAGTTGGCTTGCTTGAGCCCGCACTATGCGCGATTATCTCGGCGAGAGACTCGCGAGATTTATTGCGTTACGAGTATGTGTTTACAGATACCTCTTATGTTGGGAATTGCCCACTAGCATAAACAGACTACTCATAAAATAAATAGGTTAGTATAAATACTTCCTTAGTCTATTCCAGTCCACTACTGGAGATAAGTATGTTGTATTATTACTATTATACATATAGTATCTTCATTTAGTAGTAGTGGAGGAAGACAAACTATAGAGGTATTGTCATGACATTTAAAAAAAAACAGTAGCCATGATGCCAAAAGTTAGACAACTCAAAGTAATATTTAATAATGGCATCTTGGCTACGCACCCTGTAGCCGTACCATGAGATTGCGCGGCGTTATCAACTAGTAAACTATCTAAGCGGCTCGCTCGCGCCAGTACGCGAGTACGAACGGGATGGATAGAACCTAACCGCGCGTTAATAATATAGCGGCATCTTATTACTATATAGGGCTACTGTTGTGCCATTATTTAAGTTTATAGAATCTTTAAAACAAAACTATTTCGAACTGAATCGCGTCAGCGGTTATTAACACATTGAGCGCTGGGAACTCCCGAGGGGAGCTCTCTGTGGGAGGGTTCACCCTGTTGTGGCACAATTCTCTTATGAATAATTCTATATGACATAAACTATGTAGCTTAATGTCATATGTAGCATAATGGACTTTGTGCAGAAACTGTTGTGGCATAGGTACTCAACATATTTCGTTGTGGCAGATTTCGAGTTGTTCGAATATTATACGAGCATAATTTCGATGCTCCTATTTATGATGAGGCATAATCTGGATGTACGTAAATGTATAGTTTGTTTTAGTGTAACAGAGAAGGAATAATTACAACGTCTCAATATAATCGAGGTAGTAGTATTATTCTGCATGTTACTTACTGTGATACTGAGCTGAGTACTTACTAGGTTGCTAAAAAAAAATTACCTAACCTATCCGAGTCAGATCTGCCCCGGAAGGTTTTGTTCGCTCGCTTCGCTCGCTCACCTCAGAAATTTTCACCCTCACAACAAATTCTGCCTGACGAAAAATGCAAGATATGTCTCGAACATGTCAAAAAAATATCTAAATCTACTAATTTCTGTTTAAAACACTCTGAGTAAATAATAATACGCCAAGATAGTTTCGGGCAAAATAAGGTTCGAAATATTGTTATTTATGCCAAGTGATGTTTCTGCCTCATTAAGATTATGCCAAAATAGATTATGCCAAGTCTGTTATGTCCTAAGCGTTTCGGACAAAAAAAAAGCTAGATAGAGGGAACCCCTATGCGAGGTCCATTTTCGCTACAAAGCGGAAAAATAACGGGATCTGCTACGAGCGTAGCGCGTAGCACTCGTTGGCAATGAAAGTGACGGAGCCCTACTCAGAGCATGGCCCTACATCTCTTGGCCTGTTTTTTCTATTCTTAGTTATGTACTGTGCTGTGGTGTACTAATCAATTAATTATAAATAAGCGTTGAATTCTTTTAGATATTCAAATATGAGATTACAATCACAAGCTCACAATAGCAATTATATCAACTTGACCAAACCTAAACCATTTATAACCACAAACAGACATTTATTCCAGTGTATTTTGACAACCTAATGGGTTACCTTAATCAAGCGTGCATTATTCAGTCGCTATAGGCGTATCGGATGTTATTTATTTAGACTCAGCTTGTGCTCGCCTAGTTAAATCTAGACCAATTGGTTCCGACAAATTTGGCAGCCCCGAAATAGGTGGTAAATCGATACGATGTCAAAGCCGGTTCAGGAAATTAAATGTATTCATTGCAGACATTTTGATTTATTCCTATTCAGCCGCACCAAATCACTTCTATTTTGGTCGTTTTCTATCTGAGCGTGTCATAATGCTTACCTATTTGATTTATATAGGTACAGGTATATTATATACTCATGGTGATTATCGTTGGATCATTAATACAAAAATAAATTAACATTATAGTGAGCTGTAATATCTGCGTATTAAACTAAATTCACCGTCAGGAATTGAGTCAAAATTGAAAATTTTACTTGGATACCTACTGAAATTCAGCATTTTGCATTACTAGATGTTGAATGAATAACTTCACTAATTGAGCTGTAGAGACTTACCTGTCAGTAACGGACTCTACACTATTACGCAGTTTTCGATTTTTGAATTTCGAGCGTATAATTTTATCAATTCAACTCCTTAAAATTTATACTAATTTGATAAACGATACCTATTTAAAGAGATGTAGATGCTGCGATGGGTGTGCGGCGTTACGCGTGCTGACCGCATTCGGATCGAGTACATTCGTGACAGCCTCGAAGTCCGTGACGCCCCCGACCCCGCGGCAGACAAAAAAGAAGCGATGGCTAGATGTCGTGAAGGCTGACGTGAGTGTGAATGGGCTTATAGTAGAATATGCCCAGGATCGCGCAAAGTGGAGGAAATGTAGCAGGAAAGCGGACCCTGGCAAAGGTCGGGATAATGCTAGGTAGAAGAAAAAGAAGAAACGATGTTTAAAATTAAGAATTTGAAACAACAACTGAATCAGCCATTGATTTTAAAACTAAAAACTTAAAAATCGCTTCTCAAACCTTTCAAAACTGACTACTAAAATTTAGAGCGCTTGAAACTCAAAAATTGCTGAGGTTCACAATATCAGAAAGTTTCAAAAATTTTGCTATAATCCCGAAGATAAAATCTGAAACTCTGATGTACTTTAATGTTTTATACTGATTTATCCTTAAAGAAATCCCACATACTTTGACTCGTGCAAAAATAAATGTTTGAACATATTTTCTTAAGATTTTTGCAGTTCTACTAAATGAAATGTCAAATACACTGCTTCCTTGGCAATGTGAGGGTCAAAACAAAGTATTTAATTAAATTTCGACAGTTTCCCTATAACGAAGTGAACGTTACGGACCGGTGAAAGACAGCTGTTGTTGTGAAGTCGGTTCTTCCAACTACTGGAATTAAATGGTAGCTCGGAAACTTGTTCCTTTGTTTTGGCTTCCATTATGTACCTACATATGAACATACGAGTAAGTGGCAACAACTTGTATAATACATGTACTTACACATACTTATACATTTTGGACGTTAATGATCATATTCGCCATTGCTGATTTATTTCAATAATGAAAATGAATTCTACATACATAGAATAAAATAAATTGACTCGCGTGGAAAGGATTTACGTTCACAAATATTGATAATTTCTATGATATTTTAAAATACTAATAAAATACTTCTTAGAAGTTTTCCTGTAAGCAATACCTAACTAACGTAACTATTTCCTGTAATGTCTGCAAAATATAAAACCCAGTAGTTTCAGAGATCAGCGGGGGGGGGGGATTATATTCCGCCTGTTTTTTAATAGGTTCGTAATTATTTACCTTACAATCATAAACTACCTATACTTAAAATCCTCACACTAAGCCCTTTCATATGATATTAATATCACATAATATAATATATAGTTTGCGTAACTTTTAATTTATTTTTTCAATTTACCTACTGCCATAAGTTGCCCTCATGTTTAAAATTATTTTTTTTACGTTTCATGTCCATCATTTTGTCACCAGATTGCACATGTGTGCCAAATTTCAACTCAATCGGTCCAGTAGTTTCGGAACAAATCCGCTGTAGGACTCTGTTCTAACAGAAGGATAGATAGACAGGCAGACACGCGAGTTGCTGTCACGTTCTTAACTAGTATATGAATGCGAAAGTAATGTATGTCACGATTAATGACAAACGTCGAACCATCTTACCACCACCACCGGACCCACTAGTGCTGCTGACGATGAGTTATAAATTAAACTCACTCACTTTGGGCCACCCAATGATTAGAATCACCTAACTGGAATTTTACCTATTTACTAGGTACTCACACGTTTTAAGTACAATTCCTTTACTTTCCACCTACAGTATAGACACATCATTTAAACGTATCGCAAAGCGTCAAAACATTTTAAATATCCGTACGACGAATTGGCAAGGCTTATGTTAGCGATTACTCGATACATATGCCAATCTATCGTGCTCATAATATAGGTACCCGTACTATGCGTTTTCAAGTATCTTGGGTCTTACTCACGTAAAGCATTCTATCGCGCTCGCACTGATTTATTGGAGCGAGGGCGATGGCCTGCTTTAGGTATATATCAAGTAAAACCTAACGTAACCTATAGGTACTTGCCATGGTACGGCTACTGGGTGCTTAGAGAAGATGCCAATCACTGACGCTTAATCGTCAATCGTAAACGAAAGGCAGCTAACTGTCTTTGTCGCATTAATATGAAAGAGTGACAGAGAGGGAAAACTACGATACGCTACTAAGCGTTAGCGACAGCTCATGGTAGGCACACTGATTATCGGAGCGAGCGTGAAACACTACTATACGACCATTACGTATCAAGTAAACACTTACGTAAACGTTACTTGCCAACTCGTGGTATGGCGATACGGTACATTGTAGGTACCTACAGTATTGAGTGCAATAAGTGCACCATATGCATAGTGCGCATAGTACAATCACATCTAACAAAAACATGTAAACATTTGTGGACGTATTTCCGAAGAAGGATTAAAATATTCATCAGTAGGTACCAATACTAAGGCCGGGATCGCTTTAAAAAACCGCCCGCGGGCTTTGGCCCGCTGTCGCCTGCGAGCGGTGTTTTAAAACTACCCCAGCCTTAGACAAAAGATCCCAATGGGTCGAAGTGTATCCGTAAGGGCCCCACCCCAGCCTTAGACGCAATACCCGTATTTGTAATTTTATTTTGTATTTGGTAATAGGTATACATTTTTTTTCACGTTCTAATCGTGAGTGAGTGCGTAATTGGAGTAGGCGCTAAACTGACACATAACACGATAAACGATAAAAACTCAAGCATCATAGACCTATCAGTGTACCTACACGGTTGGCTGCAAAAGTGCATATCCAGTTTATGGATGAAAATAATTATGAATTGGGAACGAATTTCTGCAGCCAATAGTACATAAACAGAACACGCCGCACCACAACGAGAATTAATAGTGAGAGTCAGTATCAGTAGTGAGCCGGTGTCTTTATAGCTGCTGTTAACCGGCAAATGTCTAAATGCGCGTGGAATACAGATGTACAATTTTTTTAAGATTTTCAGAACAGCAATTTAGCTATGACCATTATAATGTTAGTTATGACATCCGCTTTTGTACTTGTACTTACGTTTAGGTACTTGTCAACGAGCATTTGAATCTTATGTGTTAAATTACACCGTGGACCCAATTAGTTTTTATATTTTTTCTACTCCCGTTCTTTTATTTGTCATTTACAGGGTCGTGAACACACCTACCAGGCCCTACCTTAAAGATGTCAAGATAAGTCTATATTAGACAATATATATACTATATATATATATATTCCCTATAAACGCATTCGGGCATACACGCAGTGCGTTTTTGGGATTTTAAGACACCTCGTGTATACAAGCCGTAATGAAATACATGGCTGCCAACCTAATCTTAAATGTCATTTCTGATGAATAGTAAACCATAGAGGAGCTTTCTTTTTTAGTTTTGACGTCTCCCGCCTGACCTTGATTATTAATAAAATTGTGTTTGACTAGGAATATTTCTCAACAATTTTATTTGAAAATTAGTGTGTGGTCGTAGAAAAGTATTGTATGCAACATTGTATGTAATTTGTGGCGTCTTTAATAACAATTTTCGGCATTGCCTCAAATAGTTACCACGCCACTCACCTTTTTTGACATCTCTTAAACAAGGGTTGCATTAAATACTATTTTTATTGTCATTTTAAGTAAAAGTTATCTACCTGTAATTATTACGTGTTACAATAACCCTTTTAAGAGACTAAATGTACACTCTGTATAATCACTCTGCCCTAAAACGATTTGAAAGCTCACATCAAAAAACCTTATATCATTCTTTTACATAGTGATACCTACATACATCATGACATTTATTAAATCCCGTGTCTTAAATTGACGTTCCGCACTCTGTTTGACAAAAGGTCTTCGCACATTATAACGACTCAACAGCAACTCGACTTTATGCCAGATATTGAAATTCAAATCCGATGTCATACGTACTAGGATTCATTTCAAAAAACGATATCAAAGTAGTGTACGAGTACGAGTGGGCTACGCGTCGTACACTAAAGGTCAACCCCGACTCGTCGGTCACACATTAACCACATGTGCACGCAGCGACCATGCGTTTGCGACTGACGTGTATCAAGCAACCATTTTCATTGCCCACTCGTTCACGCCGAGTTGTCCATTAGTGACCATTGAGTGGATCAACCAGTTGACTACTCGTCGAAAGTGTGAGTAGAGTTGCGGCCGCGTTGGCGTGGAGTTGTTATAATGTGCGAACACCTTTAATATGGGGCAAAATTTTTTCGTGTCTGATTTCGCAACGAGACTTTGAGGGCAAGCCTATTAAGTCTAATATAGTAAATACTCACAAAGCACCTACCCACGTACGAACGTACGTATACATGTTATAATTATACTTAAGTAGTCATAGAATTATTACTCTATTGACTTTAGACTTTCAAAATGGATATTTTTATGTTGTAAATGCTTAAATCTTATAAAACATATATTATATCTATCGCAAAGAGAAGCTACGTCCAGAGCGCAGCTGAACTATGTAGATAGTGTAGATACTCATATCTGTAAGAAATTTCTTAGTAAAAGTAGATCGTTAGGCATCGTTTTCTGTTTAGCCTCCCCGCAGGCCCAGCAGGATCTCCACATTCATTATAAAATATTGTCTAAATAGCAAATTTTCGTGTATTATAAAACCACTATTTATGTATACCTGCCATAATATATACACCTACACAAATTATTACTGCTTACACAATTGTTTGGTATGAGTCATCCAAACGTAGCCAGCATTATAGGAACCCTTCCGCAAGGGTCCGATCTTGGTGAGCTCAACTAAATTGTTTTTAATGTTTATCATTTTCATATAGGTATTGTTTTTATATATTCCTTGTTATAAAATCACCCATTTTGTTTTGAGAAAAATAAAACTACTTACTTATTTTCTGCAATTTATGATCCCAGCGACATTTATTCCAACGAAGAAAATAAATAGTGTAAATAGATATTTTTTTCTGAACCCTGAACCCAGCATCAATGTTTTAGCTATCTCGATGGCTTTCTAAATGAGTTTAAATATAACTTTCAATAGATTTCTCGGTAAGAAAGAATATTGTAATTATATTAGCCCTTAACTTAAAAACATTCAAAAAATTTAAGTAATATTTAAATACTAATTTTTATCATAAATACCTATTGCAGTTCAGGGTTTGCATAAGTAACTGCTGCAAAATTGCTCCATTATTGAATTAGTTGCTAAAACAAAACTGATTTACTTCGCCACAGCCCGTTTTGATAGTATTTACTTTTCGGAAACAGGTTTCCAATATATAACTATATTAGTATCGAATAAAGTCGACAGCAAAATCGACAGGAATAGAATAAAGCGAAGCAATTTGCTTTGAGCTCTGGTACGGGGATTAAGCACGATGCCCGGGAAACGTCTGGGGCTAAAATCACAATGAGAATCATAATATACAGTTGAAAGCACAAAGCCCCACTTTAGCCAAACTGAGTTTTGTGAATTTATTAAGGGAGTGATAAAACATTTCTTGAATTTTGCGTCGGGCCTAACTGACGCCTTTGTCAAATCACGATTGCCTTCCATCGACGAGACAAGGAAAAACCGGTGTATTTTGGAAAAATATTTACTCTGTACATATTTACATTACCTAACATGGCTGAGATACATAATAGAAACATAATAGTAGCAAATACATCATTAAATTTTTGCAAATAATTCAACATACAAAGAAGTTGCTTATGCATTAAACAGGGATAAAAACATTTTTTAATAAATCTGTAACAAAACAATACTAGTACCCTTCGGGAATCATATCTCTACACCCTTATTTTATAAACGATGACATTAACTAGTAAATGCTACATTTAGATAAAACTGTAATATCTACATCTTGACCTAGAATTACAGCTAATTCGTATAGTGGTACTTACAAAACTTTAATTGAACTACAGTTACAGTCTGTCAAAATGCAAACTTTATCATTAAAATTGTGATAAAACTATGTACAGTATCTACATAACTAATTGTGACACCATCACCTGAAAATGAGAGTCCAGAGAATGGCGAGGATGTATGCATGTGTATATTTGGGCTGGGCATCGCTGGAGAGGGCGCTAGCGTGGCACTCGGCCTCGTCGGCGCGCAGCTGCAGCAGCGGCACGCGGCGCCCAAGCTGGTCCTTGCAGGTGGCACCGCGCACGGCGCGTCGCAGCTCTGCGCCTGCTTCATTCTCCTGCAGCCAGCGCCGCAGCCACGCCCCCAACCACGCCAACTCACACTCGCACCGCAGTGGGTTGCCCGTCAAAATCAACCCACCTGCCGACAAATAATTCATGTCCCTTAATATAGAACTGGACCATCCGGGTCACTAATCAATAGTCAAGTGACTCAAATTGGGTCATTTCCAATTTTGGAGTCAGTATACTTTCATAAGTCTGGATCCAAAACTAGCAAAGCATCGCAAAACGTTTTGCTGATTTCGAATTATATGGCTACGTAAAGCAATATAGATACGTATCAAATAAAATAGGTCGGTAAAGGGAGAAGGTTGGACACATGAGTGATCTTATAAAGATTCCCATGTTTTTCCTTTTAGCAAACGCAACTCTAAAAGGATACTTTTGTTTCAAAGATATCAGTCAATATTTTCGACTTTTACTCGTTTCCGTCTCCCTGTTTACAATTTCTTTCGAGATACGCTTCCTTGAATCCATTTTGCAGGAAACGAATATTAAAATTTTGTGAATAATCTATGTCTCTCCAAGCAAAATAAGCTTGGCATTAAAATCGGGAATAGGTTCGGCAACAGAAAAATTGGTGACATTTGAATAATATTTAAGAAAAATTGTGAAATTCAATTTAACGTAGACCTTGAGAATTACTTTCGTGTCAAAAAAATTATCATGAGTCAGAATTAATCATATTCTAAATCAATGCATAATGCAAAGTATTATGCGTTAATTAAGATCCGGTTATATACTTAAAAAAAATACTTAGTCATTAAAATTATATACGTATTGAGAAGCAGCACCAGCAGATAACGCGACTGAAATACACGTCAAGTATGACTTACATGATTCTGCGTCCACGCCGCGCCAGACCGCCACAAGCCAAACTATCCGTCATTAAAGCTGGCCTAAGATGATGCCTCACGCTTTTTATAACAAGGTGATGGTCCGGTGCGGCGCGGACGCGCAACGTATCTAACCTACATAATTCACTATGATGGCCAATTTAATTAAAAATATATTAGTATAGTTCGAGAAATATAAATTGAATGTTTATTTTTACTATAATGTAGGTAGAAAATTACCAATTTATATTTCTCGAACTATACATAAACATAGACAAGCTGGCAAAGCTATGCTCACCTGATAATAGCTTAGTTGCCACGTGACTCCAGCTTGTAAAGTTTGGGTAGAAAATTGCAGGATTTAGTGATGTGAGCTGATTATAGCTCAAGTCGAGGCCAAGCTGAGGTATCTGTCCCAGGTGCCGCATCAGCGCCGTCGGCAGCTTTGCCAGAGACGTAGCTGTTATCCTGACAAACATTTCTTGACTGCCCGAAAAGGGCTCGAAGGCGTCGTCTAATACTTTCCGCAACTTCGGTCCCCGAATTTCCAGGTAACGAATATTTCTTGCGTCAATTCCGTGCAGCTGATTGTCCATTACATCATCAGTCCAGTGTATAATCAACTTGTAAAGGGAGGGAAGGGACGAAGTAATATTAGAGATTCGGAAAGTGGAATGGTTTATGGTGGACCACGTCTGTATGCTCAGCGATCGCAGAGACATTAACGGCCGGAAGGAATCTTGGTCAACTATATCTAAATACTTGAGCCCGTTCATATTTAAATGAGATAAGTTGCTCAGCCATTTAAAACTACTTGGCGAGATTTTTATTATAGGGTTAAAAGAAATATCAAGACTATTTAAATTATTTAAGTGCGACCACATCTTTGGCACCAGAGAGGTAAGACGATTATGACTAATGTCTAAGTGGCGAAGATTCACTAGCCGTTTAACATCAGTCTCCTTAAAGCTGTTAATTAAATTTGAAGTTAAATTGAGAGTCGTTAAATTTTTCAATGGTAAATAAGGCACTGATTTTAAACTTATATTTGCAAGATTCAAATGCCGCAAGTTAGGAAGGTTGTGAAACAACTCTTTGAAGTTTGCTTTTATGAAATTAAAGCTCAAGTCGAGCTGACTCAAACCTCCGAGACAGGAAAAAGTGTTATCGGATAAAACTGTGAGTAAATTGTGACCTAAGTTCAGACTTAATAAAAACTGAGTGTTGCGAAATATGTTGCTATCTAAATATTCTATTCGGTTGTAGGATAAGTCTAGATACCTGAGAGTGAAGCCAATCTGAGAGAGAGCAGTGCTCGGGAATATTGAAATCTCGTTAACGCTGAGATCTAGATGTTCGATCATAGTATTCTTAAAAACATCTCTTGGAAGTAGTCTTAAGTTATTGTGGTCCATTTTCAGGTATCTTAATTTATTTAAATTGCTGAATTGCTCAACAGCCAGCTGAGAAATTAAATTATGAGAGAGGTCTAATATTTGTAACGAAAACAAATCACTAAAAGACTTTCTTTTAATTGAGTTTATACTGTTCTTATGTAAATCTAGTATCTCCAAATGAGCAGCTTGGCCAAATGCTTCACTCGAAATATGCATAATTTTATTATGCGAAAGAATAATTTGTCGTATTGTAGACTCAAATACAAGGAAGATATTATTTGGCACTTCATGCAAATCATTGTGGGAGCAGTCGAATATATTTACGGATATTGCGGAATCGCCATCAATGCTTCGAATATTATTCCTACTAACGTTTAACGTAAACGTAATATCGGCATGAGAAACGTTGAGAAACGAATCGAGCGGAAGGTACGTGAAGTTGTTACCTTGGAGCTCTAATATTTCTAGTTTCGGCAAATTAGCAAAGGTATCCGGCTCCATCGAATCGATTATGTTCCCTGCCAGAGATAAATATCTTAAGTTCGGCAAGTTGGTGAAACTGTGCTTAGTTAAGTTATTGATTCGGTTATAAGATAAATCTAAGTTTCTCAAGTCAGGCATATTTGTAAATGTTCGGCCTCGAATCGAACTGATAAAATTATACGAAATTCTTATACTGTTTAGAGCCAAGGAAACATTTTGATGATGGTCATCAATAACTATATCTACAATCCTATTATAGTCTAGATTTAAATACTTTAAATATGGCAATAATGCTATGTCTGTCAATCTTAGGATATGAAAATCATTATTATCAAAAGAAAGCCAACTAAGATTCACAAGACCCTCATCTATCTCAAACGGAAAATACCCACTAAACAGTGTAGAAGACGACTCTAAGACATGCAAGGAGCTAGTAACGTTCGAAAAAGATTGCGGATGAACGTAGTACAAGTCGTTGAAACTCAAATTAATTTCTTTTACTGGCATACTAGCCGGGAAAACGTTTTTATAAATCTGTGCAATTCTGTTTCCTCTCAAATTGATAGTCGCTAGAGCAATAGCCCAGTCCCGGAATTCGTCGGGCATCAAATTAGATATCCTGTTATAGCTTAAGTCGAGGTAACGAATAGAACCCGGTTCGAGTGTTTGAAGCGAGGACGGCATGGCAGTTAAAAAGTTGCCGGCCAGAGAGAGCGTCTGGAGGCGGGCGGGGAGGGGCGGGGACTCCTCCAGCTGGTTGTACGCCAGAGATAAATGACGGAGGCGCGCGACCTGCGCTAGGCTGTCCGGCAAGTAGGACAATTTGTTGTGCTCTACTTCCAAATGCTCCAATGAGTTTTTCAATGATAAAAATACATCATTGTAAATAGACTTAAGATTATTGTACGAAATAGACAATTTTTCTACACGATTGTTAGCATAAATTAACTTAGGTACTATTGTTAGTTCGTTGAGATCTAAAATAATTTGCCTAATTTGGATTTCTTGGAGTAAAAGTATATCGGTAGAGTCATTTAATTTATTGTTGCTCAAGTCTAATTTCTCTATTCTCTTAGTTTTGTTGTAAGAACAAGTAGAATTGTGGTCAAACCTAACAAAATTATGACGTAATTGTATACCTTGTAGCCTAGGGAGATTATAAACTAAATCACAGGAGAATTTGTGTAAAAAGTTATTGGAGAGTTTAAGGAGGGTGAGGGAGGGAGGTAAGGAGTCGGGGCTGATGGATCGCAGCAGGTTGCCCTCGAGGTCCAGCTGCAGTAGGCGGCGCAGCGCGGCCAGTGCGCGCGGCGGCAACGCGCGCACTTGGTTGTTGCTCAGAGATAAACTCGTCAAGGTGTCTTCTAAGTGATGCCATCGAAATTCGGAATCAACATGCGCTACGTTGTTGCTAAAACAACACAAAAATTCAATTTACTACCCGCTGTGAGGAAAGATTTAATGGAATTTCTATCAAAAATGTTCGGACTTACTTCTGCAGATTCAACCAATTTAAAACTTTCAAATCTTTCAAGCCTTGTTGCGGTATTTCTGTGAAATCGTTGTATCCGAGATCTAAAGAGGCAAGTGTAACAGCCATGGAACTGGAAAGAAGAGAGTTTGGTTGTTAAAATATCTTTACTTTCGAATACTTTATAAATTGAAATAGCCAATTCAAAATCCAAAACAAAAGAAAATTCCGTACCTAAATGCATGAGGTTCGATGTGATGTAATTTGTTAGCTACTAATACTAAGGTTTGTAATTTTAGGCCATCCAACGCGCTTTCTGATAGGATCTCCAGGTTAGACATGCTTATATCCAAATGCTGTAACTCTATCTGAGGCCATTCTGAAAAAAAGTTATATAGTTAGTATTTGTAATTGAGATAGGGATGGATTATATTTTGTGGATAAAAACCTAGTAGATAAAGCTATATTTAGACCATAGAAAATATCTTTACAAATAGCATATTTTATATAGCAATAATACCTACATACATTTGTTAGTAATAAACTTGTCATAACATAATGTCAGTACAATCATATCAACAGCCAATTTCTAAATATTGGGTATTTAAATATTAGTAAATCTTTTGAAATATTTTGTTTGAAAAAAATTTGGTATCATTATGACGGCTACCGTAATTTGGTAGGTATTACCTAGATAGTTATGCCTGTTTGTGTTTATAAATGCATTTGTCTCAAAAATATTTGGTTACTAGGCATGGTTATCTATGTATTCAAATACAGGCTGGTGCACAAATACAGTAATATGTTTTTGCAAACTTAATTTTAGGTATTGGGTATAACTACAGTAATTTGTCTTTGTTAACTCAATTAGATTGAGTTAGCATAAACAAATTACTCTATTTATGCTTCGGCCTGTATAACTAACAATTAAGTGCACCACATGTTAATAAGGCAGTACCAACTTCTATTTTTAATTTATTATAAAAAAAGAAAGAAAGAAATCAAATACATTTATTTAAGGCTACAAATAATACCCACTCAGCATGTTGCCACGGTAAACCATTACGCTAGTATTATACATTTGGAGCTTATTTAAATTTTAAGGCGGTTTTTAAATACTACAAACGGATTATCAGTATAAGGGCAGTCAATAACAAACATTCTGTGGTTTCTCGAAGAATTTAAAAATAAATTATTTTAATTATATGTATTATTTCAAATATTACTACGTAGAAACCTTTATGAGTTACACCCTGTATAAGTGTGATACCTATACATTAAGTCTTAATTGAGCCTTCCGTAGAATTAGCTTGATTTACATAGGATGATACTTATTTATTTTATTTAACAAAATTCGCCTTAAAAACCCTGATATTCATTTGGATAATTTACGACAAATTTATATGTTTGTTTGTGTAATCATTTCGTATTGACGTAAGTTCCTTTAGATATACATCAAAGACATTCAATGACTTCTAACATCTGGCGGCCTACCCCGAACGTACAAAATCGTAAATTTCGAGCACCTGGTTATGTCACACAAATGAAGGTGTAATTGGAGTGACGTAGACAGATGCTCGAAATTTACAATTTACGTTGTTCGCGATAGGCCTATTAGTCAAAAAATAGATACAACTTGCCTTTACAATAAATTCGTCGGTCAGCAATACCTGAGTCAAAATTCTTTTCGTTGTCTTGTATCATAGCACTCTGTCACGCTGTTAGTTGCTGTTTTGACTCAGTATATAAAAAAAACTGGTGCACCGGTGTATTTCTTTTTCACGCTAGATTTTAATCCATACATCAGAAATTGAAAACAAAACATCATCTCATACAAAAATCACCATTGCGTCACGTTTTTAGGGATACAAATTAAGACAACGAAAATAATGTTGACGCACCTATCAGCAATATGGCCACATCTAAATACACGTAAGAACTCTGGTAGGGTAACACATGACCTGGGAATTATATTCGAATATATTATTATGTAATACGATGCTGTATATAGAATAGCCTGAATTAATACTTGTATTATGCTACATCTTAGAATATCTGGAATTGAATCGTAACTGCATGCATGAAGTACAGCCTCCATTTCGACAATGTAGGTTTATTATCAGTTTTAAACAAGCAAAATTGATAGAGCTAGGTTTCAGCCCAATAACAGAAAAACAAAAATATTATTTCGTATAATGCGAGACAATAATGAAATAGGTAGTGTATATGAAGGGTCCACGGAAAAAATAAGTCCAGTGCTTAAAAAAATCGTGGCAAATTATTCTTATTCTATTAAAAGTAAGATGGTTTTTCCTTCTATAATTTGAATTGACTAGACATGTTCTTTCCGTGGACCCTTCAAATGATGAATAGACTAAAAAGAAACTATAACTAGGTACCTACAAGAGCAATTATTGCACAAACCATAACATATTGATAATTCATCAACCTCCAAATTTCCTTAGCTCAGAGTAGTCATCGCTATAATGCACAATTAAGGAAATGTCCTCACCGTTTTTAATATATTGTATGGACATAATTACTATATTGTGAAAATTGTGAAGTTAGTATATGTAAAACTCTATATTATAGTCTGTACGAGTATACCTACAATACAAGTCCCTCGTAGCAGAGTTGTATCTTTTTGCAATGATTACTTGATTAGTTTGAACCATGATA
This sequence comes from Thaumatotibia leucotreta, assembly GCA_025490895.1. Taxonomy (NCBI): domain Eukaryota; kingdom Metazoa; phylum Arthropoda; class Insecta; order Lepidoptera; family Tortricidae; genus Thaumatotibia; species Thaumatotibia leucotreta. The sequence continues at coordinate 17,854 of JALPQI010012980.1, read as the reverse complement.
AGTCAGGTGAGTTAATTTTGTATAGGTGATCAAGCTGCACAATCGATCTGTATTTATTCCAATCCTGCTAGACGATGGAGCAGGGTAGACACTGAGAGTCACTTAGTGGATCAATAATTGTATTTAACGATCCCTGGTCTGGTCAAAATGATCGTTGTACACATCCTCGAGGATAGAAAAGCATAAGGCACGTCTTTGACCAGAATTAGATGGATGGATTATTAAATAAAATATGCTAATTTAGATACAATAAGTATGAACAAAGAATTAAAAGGAAAGAAGTAACGAAAATACGTTTTCGTTACTTCTTTCCTTTTAATTCCTTGATACGTCAAGCCCACGCTGGCGTCGTTACCTCTCTGCACCGCAAGAGCGATGCGTTGAGAAAGGTGCGCGCCAGCTTTGGTCAGACGGATGGATGGTCCGTTTAACTTAAGGGGGCTCCTAAATCCTACATATATGGTCACGGACAGCCATTGACGGGGAAAATGATAGTATGAGAAACTAGAGAAAGTGGTACCTGGGAAGCGATGCAGTGGCACCGCAATGCAGGACATGTGCTTGTCGCGACAGGAGCAGAGAGGGCTGCCGGCGCAGGGCTCCGGGCGCGGCGCCGCCAGCGGGCCCACCAGCAGCGCCAGTAGCGCCACCCGGTGCAGCGCTCGCGCGCACGCATCGCCCAACACCATCACTGTAAATACAGCTCATGTTAAAAAAAAACTAATATCTGATTCTTCTAGATCTGGACGTCTTTGGGCCTATTAAAATCAGAACCATGAGCTGATTCGATGTATATTGTAGAATATAAAAAATAATGTCCTTAAAATTTCGTTACGTCACGATTATGTTGGGTCACAACGGAAGAACAGCGCTGGCCTAGTCAGCTACATGCTAAGTTGTGACCCTTTTGTGGCAAGCTGTTGTTGTGTACTTATTTGTAAATGTGTATTGTATATGTCCATCGTGCTTGTCATAAATAAATTTTATTTCATTTCATTATTTCATGTCATTTCATTTCATTATGAACTTACTACGAGCTTCGCGTAACGGAAACTTAAATTTGGTATGAACGTTTTGTGACATTATTTTTTATTATCTGGATCGAATCGGCTCGTGATTCCAAGCATGTCCAGATTTGGAAGAGTCAGGTTCTCTTGTGTTTTTTTTTTAAACGCCCTGCTTTAGGTGCACATTGTTCTTTTTATGAGTTGCCATTCTGATACGGGTTAGTAAGGGATGCAGTATACAACAATATTTATTATAATAAACTAAAACAAAGCAATAAATAAGCTTAGAGAGGGCGCCGGGAAGATTTCTGTGTCAGATGCTCAATAACACTTCCAAACCGCTGCCAAGTGAGTATGCTAACTTAATTTTGTATTTTGTTTTAAAAGCCATAAAGTAAAAAAATACACGACATACATCAATATGAGCGTGATAGGGTAAAGCCACATATTAGCACGCGTACGCATTCTACCTACTGAAAATGGTCGTTTAGTATGAGAACGTGTCCAGCTGATCCTTAATAAGACTGCTTTACATTTCGAGTACTTGTACGCTAACGCGAAGATTTGCCAACACGTAACGCGACCTATAGTAAATTTATTAGGACCCAGTATTATTATCTGTTATTTCTTTTACGATCTAAATGGTTTGTAAGTGTGAAAGTAACGCATGACACGATACACGGTAAAGGCGGAACCATTACAAGGATACAAGTTGGACCGTTATTCGGCCAAGAAAACCATCTTAAATCGGGGGTCGAATCACGAAAAGGGAAAGTTTAACTAGTTATGTTCTTTAGAACAAGCAGCAGGACTACATTTTTCACATGTTACTGTTGGATTATGTTAGGCTTATGATGGAACCGCGTCTAATCGTTTGTCGTCGTTGCCATCACGTTCTAACAAGCATGCAAGTGCGAAAGTGACAAATAGCTCTATAAATAGATGAAACGGGACTATCATAAACCACCTAATTAGACAATATTGGGTAACTATACCGTACCCACTAGGGCACAATGTACTTACTGTGCCCTTTTTTCTAGGGGGGCTGTAGGTACAATAATGAGCAGAAAATTAGTTAACAATTAACAATTGATCTTATTAAATAAGTTATATTTGTACCTATGTTTTACCATATTATATAGGTACCTATTATACGTAAAATGAAAGCCCGTTGAGGGCTTAATTCCCAAATTACGAATATTTATTAAAAGAAATAACACTCTAATATTCCTATTTTCCCGTTTTGTTTCGTTATAAATAGCGACCCATTTCTCGTCTTTGAGATTATTAAAAAGCTACGTATTTATTTATTTCCAGGAACATCGTTGTCTATTAGTGATTTATACCTATCTAGGGTTTTATTCCAGAAAGGTTGTTTTGTTACGGAATATTAAATGGAAATCCAGAATGGTGATAAAGGTACCACACACTCCATACAGTAATTTAAAAAACGGTGATGCTACGGAATCGCTATGACAGGTCGTATGCTTAGCGTTTTTACCGCGTGCTACTCACACCGCCGCTTAAAAACCGGCAATGGTACGAAATCGCAGTGACAAGTTGTAATTGTCCTAAGTTCATAACCTTTACCGCATGGTCTTCACACCGATGCTCAAAATATGCAGCGGCAGCCTGTACTTCTTATTCTTAAGAATTATTAGAATTATTCTTTCGTATGGGGCACACGTCACGTCATATTGTAACTGTAATTAATGACGCGATTTTTTTTACGAAAAAGTACACTCGGATCCCGTACCGTGTGAGGAGCACGTGGTAAAAACGGTACTCATACTACGCGTCACAGTTAGACTGTGTAACTAATGCAGAGTAGCAAGGGTGTAAATAATCCACAGTCTGTAGTCGTATCCTTAATAAGTAGGAAAATTACATACTTAGTTTACATAATAACATTCGAAGGAGATATGGTCATTAAATGTCGAAAATTAATGCCTATGATGGAACTTGTATTCCTTACACTATTATACTAACCCAGAATTGGGTATACCTTTATATATACTTTGCGTAAATTGTGTTGTAATTGAATTATTATTTTACATAAAGAAAAATAAATATAAATAATAAATATCTTGGGTATCTATATAAAAGGTGTCTTGGGACATCTTAGATAATAGACGTTGCGTAACTAAAATTTCTTAAGTTTCGTGTGAATTGCATGTCCATTGTCTAAGTAACTAAACAAATTGCACGTTTCCCTTGATGGAAATCCTTAATGCACGACAGGATAAGTTTGATCTCAAATATCTCAATATCTCAAAGGGATCTAACGTTATCGTATTTTTAAGCAAAGGATACCGCTCACGCCTCCTCCCTCAAGGGTTAAACAAATTGAAATAAGAGCATGCGCGGTACCTTCTCATAGTCGAGGTACCGGGAGAGTGAGTACTAAGAAAATAATAGAGGAGTCTTTTACTCATTTATGAATAGGTTTTTTTACCGGCAATTTTAATGTTTGCAATGTAGGTACCAATTTGTCCGAGTTTTTTAGGGTTCCGTACCTAAAAACGAAACCCTTACAGGATCATACGCGTGTCTGTAGTCTGTACCCGCTAGCAAAGTTTGGCGAATATGGGCATTTGCCTCCTTGTGTCCATACGCATAGTTAATAGAACAGTATAAGGTGGAAGTACTACTCGTAGTACCCGACGCAGTACCATTACTTGTCATCATAGCTTGAATTGCCACCGATAAGATAAAATCAACTATTAGGGCATTTAAACGATGATAATAGTACATTTCGATGCAAGTGCAAAAAAATAAGTTTTCGAGTAGGATGAAAGTTGGAGCCTGAGTGAAACGAGGGCGACAATCATCCGAGTTAAAAAGAAGTTTTTACACGTGTATCGAACGACTTTTTTCGTTAAATGTAAAAAAATGCAATGCAATCACATTTACCAGAAATAAAACTCCCATAGTATTCGACTACAAATTTAACGGCATATCATTACAACGAGTATCTGTCATTAGAGATCTTGGAGTTATGTTTGACTCGAAGTTAACATTCAACGCACACTATGACCATATTGTCAAAAAAACATATAGACTTCTAGGATTCATATACAGAACCACAAAACCATTCAAAAATATCAAATGTTTACTTACTATATATCATGCTTTGATCAGAAGTTCTCTAGATTATTGTTCTACTGTTTGGTCACCATACTATAACATCCACATAGACCGTATAGAGGCTGTACAACGAAAATTTCTACGTCATTTAGTGTATAAATTCAGACTCAAGGTTAAACTACCTACCTACGAAGACCGACTGGATCATTTTAAAATAGACAGTTTAAAAAACAGAAGAAGTTTGAATGATCTTGTAATGCTGTATAAAATTATTAATAATAAGATAGACTCCGATACAGTTAGCAATCTACAATTTCGTGTATACCCCAAGCCATGTCGTAATCCTGTACAATTCCTAATACCTATAGCCAGTAATAATGCCAGTCAAAACAGCCCCTTAGCTCGTATGTGTACCTCCTATAACAAAATTTGTAAAGATGTCGATATTTTTTGTTTAAACCTAAACCAATTTGTACGATCTTTAAAGAATATGTCTAGTCGTTAAGTTTGTTTCTTATTAAGCGATCTCTTATGATCTCAATAGTTTGTAATAAGTCTCCTTAGTCTGTAGCGTTAAATTAATACTTATTATTATATTCTATCTGCTATTACAAAGTTGTGCTTGGTAGTTATTGGAATGTGAATTTAATATTATTTAACGAAACTATGTTAGCTATAAGTGAAATAATTCACAATCTGTTACCTAGCCTATAAACAAATAAATAAATAAATAAATAACAAGTGCTTTCTTAAAAAGAGAAATTTAAGAACGCGAAGCGCGCACAAAGTTTACTTTTCCGCACTAGTTAGGAAAATGTATGTGCCTTTAATGCTTCATATCCCAACTCTGAAATAATTAGCTTATTTCTAAATTATTTGCATAATTTTGTGACAGGCTAACATTTATTAGGACTGAGTGTTAATATTTTCAATGTCCCAATATGATACATTGAAACTTGTACTGAAGTGCCATCTATTGAGACTGCCAGCAAAAGCACCTGACACTTACTTGTACAATTGAGTTGCCTAAGAAAATTTGCAATTTTGAGAAATTTCGATACATATTGTCACCCTATAAAATAAATACTATTTATCAAACTTACAAACTCCTCTCCCAAAACACGACATGACAATACTTTATGTAGGTTTATATATTAGTAAAATATCATGCTTCAAATAACTATTCTCTGTTCACATGTTCCGGACTGGTACTTCGTAATTTGTATTGTAATATTACATGGGAATTCATATAAGCGGTATTAATAGGGAATATCATAGATAGCGTGAAAACTGACACAGCGTATACTTTGTTAATATCACTAATATTGACAGTGTTGAATCAGAACAAATTAGTCATGGATAGTTTTTAGGGTTCCGTAGCCAAAATGGCAAAAACGAAACCCTTATAGATTCGTCATGTCCGTCTGTCACAGCCGATTTACTCGGAAACTATAAATGCTACAGTGATGAAATTTGGTGAGGATATGTGTTTTATGGACCGCTACAAAATTATGATACTATATTGTAAAAAAAATAATTGGGGTTGGGGCCCTCCATACATGTAACTGAGGGATAGATTTTTTTTTGTTGTATATAAGCGTGTGAGGTATCAATAGAAAGGATCAATAGAAAGGTCTTTGAAAATGATATAAAGGTTTATATATCACATTTTTATTTAAGCGAACCGTTTTTGAGATATCAGCTGTCAAAGTCTGAAAAATGTGTCCCCCCCTCTATTTTTTAAACTACGTGGTATAAAATTAAAATATATATATATATGTTATGCATATTAATAAACTCTATCTACGATTTTTGGTTTGATTAAATTATCTCTTATAGTTTTTGAGATAGGTTGATTTAACTGTATTTTTTAATGATAATGGCACGGAACCCTTCGCGCGCGAGTCTGACTCGCACTTGGCCGGTTTTTTTACTCATAAATACACACGGATCAGCAACAGTAAACTGTAAAATGCGAACATTGCGAACCAAGCCTTCGTGAATGAAACGATCTAGGTACTTATAACATTATTCGCAACCCGGAAAACTAAATCTACTTTCAAATATAAACTTTGTAAGTACGCGTTCTAAGGGTACCTATACTTATGCACAGAATTTATCTGTGCAGGAATTGATTTTCATACTCCTTTCCTGAGTTTTAGTAGATACTGCAAAATTTTTTTTTTCCACGGATAATGCATTGTGAAAAATTGTATAACATTCGTGTTGAAATGAAGGCTTTTCTTTCAACACATGTATCATACATAGCTATTATAGTACCTACACCATATCACACATAACAACTGATAAACCAAGTTTAACGCTTCTTTCCTCAGGCTAAAATAAATGAAGTAAAATAGCAAGCATTACATAAAGTATTATTAAATAAAGCACAGGGTTATATTTTTAGTAAATTTTCAGCACAAATAAAACCTGCGTTTGTGGTCTATTACAGTTGACATAGCGTCTCGTTATTTTAGATTGTGTCGAGAACCCCTGGATACGAGATAAAACAACGTAATGTATTGTGCTCTGATATTCTTGTGTTACGAGTATTACGACAGGGTTCGTTCGTTGGTTAGAACACTTCCTTTGTTGCGCATTTCTTTGAAGTTATTTACTTCACGGGCCAAAGACAATTCTGTATCAATGTTTGTTTTGTCAATTATGCAATAGTTATTAATTTGTGTAACATTACTTTTTTTTATATTGGCAATGTACATCGAAAGCATTTATTCGTTTTTAAACAAACTACAAATACAAAATTTAATTTAAAAAGTGTAACTAAACTAAAAGTACATAAAATCTAAAATAAAACCAAATAAAATCTAAAATAAATCTAAAACAGGCCCTGCGGCATGGTACCTAGGACGCTGGCAGCATTTCCTCGCTGTATTGCATTACATTACTTATTTATTGAAATGAGTTACAACGTCTTTAAGGGCCCACTTTCAATACTTCATATCATATTAATAAATACCTTTTTGTAAAGCAATCCGCTGGCCTATTAAGAAATTAAGTAAATTGTTTTATAGATATGATTCAGTTTTTTTATTTTATTTTTACAAGTAACAAACAACGAGTATTGAGCTTTATTAAATTAGTTCCCGAATTCGCATTAATATGCGAATGGGAAGATTTCGGATAGCGTTAAAATAACTATTGCGTGAAATTACGAATGAAATTGAATTATCAATTCCTTGAAGTTGTTATTTTAATGTAATCATCATCATCATCATCAGCCTATGTTAGTCCACTGCTGGACGTAGGCCTCTCCTATTAACTATGCGTATAGACGCATTAGGAGGTAAATGCCCATAATCGCCACGCTGGGCAAGCGGATTGGCGATCGCAGTAATGTGTCCACTATGATGACGCTGCTGCAAAATTACAAATAGGACAAAATAGCACTTGCACAAAATCAATAAAAATTTGTTTAAAAGCAGGGGCAAATCTTAATAAACGTATCTCTTGACCTTCCTTCCTCTATCGCCGTCAGCATAAAATTCATACATATACTTGCTGACGTCATAGAGTTAGAATCCAAATAGTTTATCTGTAAACCATGGGTACACATAGGTCCGATAGACCGATACGCTAGCAGACTCGGATTTGATGAAGGTGCAGCCCTTCCACATATAGACTGATATTTATAAATATATACTTGTTAATTATATTATCTCTGTAATATTACTTCATGCGAATAAAATTATTGATTATTTTATTATTAATCATACACAGGTAAACACTGCGCTACTTATCCAGCATTCATTATTTTCATCAAACCGAAAAACAAAAACATGCAATATGATACTTCTTTAATTTATGAACAACCGTTCGTGGTATAGATAGAATTTATAAACACGAAACACAATTTCCTCCAAAGTTTTTGGTAGTTAGCACCAAGTTAGTGTAATAAATATTAATATGTTCTAAACCATCCTTGAACAACATACAGCCAGTGGAATACTAAGCCTCTTTGGTAAATTATTAATGGTGATTCAAGTAATACAAGCTATTAGAGCTGGGCACGTGTCCATGTTCTCAGCCTTGTTAATTAGAGAGCAGAAACTGAAGAGGACACAAGGGCACAAAGGTCAGCATTTAATATTAACCACGTGACCACGTCAACTTAAAACTGTAGTTTGCTCTAGTCTCAACTTATGTATTAATTAAATTGTTAGGCCGAAAATCCGAAATTATTCGCCAGTACTAGCGCGGTCTAATAATTAACCTAATTAGTCTTTAAATAGCAATGTGATAGGAATTCTTTGAAGCGAGAATTGATATTAATTTAATATTAGTAATTATGTGTTGATTGGCGGGTTGTTAAAATAACAAATTCATGTGGATAAGTGAGAGTATTTTAGTAAACATAAATCGTTATTTTTATATCAAAAGCGATTATTGACGCGATATGAAACCGTTGTATAAGAATCATGTTAATATTTAATGCATAAAACATTCACGTATTTTAGACTGAGAAAATGTATTACTTTTATTATACACTAGCAGTTACCCGCGGCTTTGCCTGCGTTCTAATATCTATTCACTGCGCGGTTGCCTTAACCGATTTAAGTGTGGCGGATGGTGCTTTTACCCGCGGTTCGGCCGCGTTCTATCAATTTTTATCACGGTCGTATTAAACTTAGACCTAAATTCAAGATGGCGAACTTTTTCTTGCAATTTTGACTTAAAATTCCATATTAAGAACTTTTCATCTTCTCGGTATCGATTTTTATCAATATAAAATCAAACTTCCAGAAATTTTAGATGTGATAGCTTCTCACTTTTTGTACCTACCTCAAAATCGTTATGAAAAACCCCCTTGGATCCAAGATACCGATTTTTATTAAGGTCGGATTCAAACTAAATATATTCAAGGTGCCGACCATTTTGTGCAAATTTGACCTCAAATTCATTACTTGAAACGTTTTGACATTTCTGATATCGATCATTATCAAAATCCGCTATCATATTATGGTCATCTTTACCATCTGGTAACCGACAAATGTTTTTTTATCATTAAAAGTTTACATACACACTCACATAGGTGATTGTTGTGTTTTGATGATAAACTATCATTTGTTGTTTCCCAGGCCTTACAAAGATGACCATAATTAGCCGAGCTGATTAACATATGAGGTAAGTCAATATTGTTACCGTTTCTTGCAATTTTGACTTTTGCTTCATTATGATGAATTTATGACGGACAGTATCGAAACGGACATTGAATAGGCCGCCTTTATTGCAGTTTGTTAATAAGAACCTCTGGGATCCCGATACATCGATTTACACAATTGGATCAAAAATGACGAAATTTATGGTGACGGCTTTATAAAAAAAACATTATTTGACTTTATAAAAAAACCTTGGATACATAGATATATGTACTTTTGATTACTGTCGCGTGAAAACTCAGGAAAACTTAAAAGGTTATTAACGTTGGTTAACATGCAGTATTTAGAATTTTTTGAATCAGAAATAAACACAAAAACTATACCCCTCTCATAACCCGCAAGCCCGTATATGAGACCATAACAGAGGAGAAGGTATTTCACGTACACCTCGGTACAGCGACTCGATAGACTATAGAAACGATAACCATGTTGTTTTTTTACTGTTAACCTTTTTACCAATTTCAAGAGTTGAATTCTCAAAAAATCCTAAAACATGTCTTTAGTCATTTATGTTTGGGAATACTCCTGTGAAGTTTCGGATAAAGCAGTTTAAATAGTCAAGTTTCCCCGTACAAACTTTAGACCCCGATTGCACCCTCTAATGAGTGGATTTTGACTTAAGCTTTTTTAGAGCACCCCTACACCCTCAAAGAAACCTGCGCGCTATATTTGGAATCTCTGGAACCAGAAATAAACATAAATAATAAAATTATATTGATATTTTTCGAATTTTACCCCATCACACCATAACCGTGTACATAGTATTTCAAGTCTGCCGCGTTAAATTTTTAAATGATTATTGTTTTCGTGATCTACGTCCCGATAAACCATAAAAACGATACCCAACTTGATTTGTTCACTTCATCACCCTTTTTACCTTTTTCAGGGGTTAAATTTTCAAAAAACCTGCAACATATCTTTACTCTATTAGTTTGAAGAATACTTCTACGAAGTTTCGGACAAAATAGTCTAACTAATCTTGTTTCGCCATACAAACTTTGGACCCCCATTGCACCCTCTAGGGAGTGGATTTCGACTCAACCTTTTTTAGAGCACCCCTACACCCTCAAAGAAGCCTACGCGCTAAATTTGGAATCTTTAGAACCAGAAATAAACATAAATAATAAAACCGTATTGCTTTTTTTCGAATTTTACCCCATCACACCATAACCGTGTACATAGTATTTCACGTCCGCTGCGTTAAATTTTAAAATCGTTATTGTATTCGTGATCTACGTCCCGATAAACCATAGAAACGATACCCAACTTGATTTTTTCACTTCGTCACCCTTTTTACTTTTTACGGGGGTCGAATTTTCAAAAAACCTTAAACATACCTTTACTCAATTACTTTAAATAATACTCTTGCGAAGTTTCGGATAAAATAGTTCAACTAATCTTATTTCGCCATTCAAACTTTGGACCCCCATTTCAACCCCTTAGAAGGCGAATTTTGAAAAATCCTTTCTTAGTGCTCGTCTACACCATAAAAGGAACCTACGTGCCAAATTTGGAGTCTCTAGGACCAGGGGTTTAGGCTGTGCGTGCATCTTTGTCAGGGAGCTTCTTCTTTTATATATATAGATGAGGTGATGAGGTAGACGTTCGACATCTTAAATTACTGTCAATACAGGTGACATCAGAAAGCTGTTCTCATTATGATAAGCCCAGGATAAATACCAAATGCATAATCTCAAAGAGTACGAGTACCTAAGTACCATGTAAATATTACATGGTAAATATTACAGCTTTAATTTAAGTAAATAGGCCGAAGCAGGATTTTTGCTACCGTGCACCACCTTAAAATCGAGAACAAACGTAACGAAGTAAATTATTTAAATTAGGTCAGTTGTAAAAGCGATGGCTCTGTCCGTCTGATTTTCTGGATTTATAAACGCTTAAATATTTCTACTATGTTTTCTTGTAAACACATTCATATTTTTTTTATTTCACTAGTAAGGTAGAAGTACCAGTGCGTAGCATGTTAACAGAAAAAAAATTAAATCATGATATTATGCTCATTTATAAATCTAGCTAAAGTATTATCATGTGTTTTAGGAGAGGAGTTTGATAGTCTTGATAAATAGTATTTATTTTATACGGTGACAATATCGAATTTGACAAAATTATATATTTTCTCAGTCAATTCGATTGTACCAGTAAGAGACATGTGCTTTTGCTGGCAGCCCCAATAGATGACACCTCGGTACAAATTTGAATGTGAAATATTGGACGTTAGAAATATTAACAGTCAGTCCTAATAAATGTTAGCATGTCTTAAAATTATGCAAATAATTTAGAAATCAGCTTTTTATTTTGAAATGACAATTTTCGTCGTTTCAATGCTGTAATAGTTGATCTTAATTTATCTTATCAATGGCAACTTAAGCTATGATGACAAGTAATTGGTACATCGTCGGGCACTAGTACTTACACTTTATTCATTAAAAATCTAACGTCAAAAGTAAAATCTTTGTGAAGATGCGTATTTTCCTTTTAATGAACGAGAGATGGATAGAACTATATGTAGTTTTCGATTTGCGTAATATTCAAGCTCATAATAATTTCTCATGAAATATGGAATATCCCGAAAACAATTAATTTACTCTTAAGGAAAATACTCTTACCTATTTAGTTACTAAGACATAAAACATTTTTAGATACGTTGTAGACTTCATAGGACTAACGTTGTTATTGCACCCAATTTTGAATACAATCTACAGCCACCTATTTTATACTTATACCTTTATTTCATAAATCGATGAAAATAAATCCCAAACTTATAAATACAAAACCATTTCGGGAAATCGGTTAAAATCGTAAACAGTAATAGGTACTCGTATTTTTTGTAAAATGGAAGCGACTGATTTAACCCCGGTCACGTAATTAGAACGTTCCATGCATACCTATAAACTAGGAGCCGGCAAACTCGAACACGTACGAAATCATCTCCTAATTGCTCAAACAGCATCCCGCATGTACTAAATTACATGACACGCTTTCAATGAACGCATAAAAAATAACAAAATTTGATTTCACGCGCGGAAACTCAAAGGGAATTCATTTGACAGCAAAAGTTGTTGCGTTATTTACGCTTTGTGAAGGTGCTTTATAGTAGTCGAGAAAATAAAGATTGGAGTGGAGCCAGAGGCTGGCGGTGGAAAAATGCGGCTGCACCCGAGTCGCGCTTTGAATTACGTTACGGCAGCGGCTATTGCGGTGCGCCTTCTTATTATACGGATGGAGATGAGAACTAAATCTGCTACTAACGGGCCTACAATCCTCACGTAGGCACAGGTAACCAATTGTGTACGAGAAACCGTTTACGCGGTCTCAGTGTCAATGCTCATGTCACTGACAACAAAAGTGGTTTCAAAGATTGACCTTGGATTTGGCGAAACCTCCATTATGTAGGTTTACAAGCACAAGTAAGTGTTGGTGTCTTAATAGTCCATTACGACACAAGTGCGAAAAACATGAAATTCGAAACTAGTGGCGATGTTTTAAAACAAGACCGAAGAGAGTGTTTTAAATCGACACGAGTTGCGAATTTCCTTTTTGCGTGTGTCTCGTACGACGTTTTTTAGTATAGATGGCCCTCCGAAGTTTTGTACCTGACGTAAAATGACCCACTTCTTGCACTAGAGCCTAAAAAAGGCACCATCTGTACTAAAAAAAATATTTAATAACCATAATGTTTATTAAATATTTTTTTTATAATGATCTCTAGACTATGAAACTGTCATTGGCATTGATATTAATTATAATGTTAAACATGTTGACAATGACTGTTAAAAGAAACAACAAGTTTCATGTTGCGCATAATCTGATACAAATAAATAGTCGAGGTAAGTTAAGCCTTTACAAGTTTTATACTGTTGGGCTTTAGCCAAGTAAAATATTTAATGCCAGTCAAAACCCAACTTCTCTAACTAGTCTGAACTTTAGTAGGTATTTACTTATTTCCAAACATTTTAATGACAGTTGGTGATTGGATGAGGCTTTAGGTACTCTTACATAACTGAATATCAATTTGCCTAAACAAGATTAGAATTAATTACGAAAATATAACAATCTTGACGTTTGAATTGAAGGAATTATAGGAACGACGTTTTTTTAGTTAAAACAGAAATTTTGGAAAAGGATCTAGCAGGCTAACCTAAGAAGATTGCCCCCTACAAGGGATTTGGTTGTAATTTGAGGTGCAGTAGTGGCTAGACCGCAGAACACTGTAGTAATAACAGCCTTTAATCTTCTTTTGCTACCAATTCATTCACAAAAAATCAAGGTAATTTTTCAATTTCCATATTAGCTAACGCTTATGAGAGTAATCAAAGAAATTCAGAATTAAACGCATGAAATGGGCTTCATAATAGTTACAGCATATTTTACAGACACTGATTCGTAAACTTGAATGATAAACATATTTTAGTTTTTTTTTGCTACTTTGTCATGAAATGACAACTACCAAAAAAACTTAATAAGCCACAACTGGCAAATACGTATATGAATATTTAAATAGATTTTGAAAAATCATGATGCGTCATGTTAAACAAAAACATTTACGTGAACTATTTTGTTTCCGCTGGTTATAGTTTGTAATGCGTTACAAGTAGGTAATTTTACATATAATTATTTTCACGATCAATATTTACCTTACATTTAATTATGTGGGAGTATTTCAAACATACAGACGTGATAAACAAAACTCGTTTATACTCTGACAAGAACACTCACTTCAAATTGTTAAAGGTAAATGTGATCGTAAAATACGACAGGACATTAAATTTTGCTCAACTCTGTTTAGAAGTTTTATACTACACCCTGTTCTTATATTCAATGGAAGTTAATCTACTAAGTAGGAAACAAATTGTGTTACTTTTTTGTAACTACACGATATTTATTATTCCTCTGCATTGTATAATAATTTAACAAGCTTGTTATTTACCTAATTTAGGAAGGAGGTGTTCTGCCTCATTTAAAATCACTGTCTAAATGTATAAATGTATGTATAATCGCGTTTTTAACAATTTTTTAGAAAAAACTCATTGTTATTAAAACACAATAAAGCCTTATTCTTACACAAACAAACAACATTTGACACTGTTAAGCATTTCACGCCAGGATGTATCAAAACAAGATCAGACGAATTTACGATGAACTGCATATGGTTCGAATAGCTTGCCAAAAAGATAATCATTAATTTTGAAGATTTTGCTTACAAAAATGTAATTGTAAATAATGAATAATAGCAGTTCTATTCAGTTCTACATCGCTCATTAATGTGTTAATCATCACGGAGACGCAAAACCTAAAAAATATCAAAATACGAAGAATCGATTTTTCATTCATTCCCAAAACATCGTAAAATAAGTAATATTTTGATTCTTTGACATAGGCTATTTTGCGGATGAAATAAAATCACACAAAACATACACATACTTACAATAAGCATCCTGTACTTCCACCTACTGTTTTTTTACCGGTTGCATTGTTTCATTGCCCAAAGGTTGTCTGAGATCGCTCTTTAGCGATAAGACCTCCTGTTGTGTTACCTCTACCTTTAAGATTCAATTTTTTTTGTTATTTTATGTTACGAGGTGTGTAATAAAGAGTATTGTATTGTATGTACCGATGTAAGTAAATTTGTAGTTCTCCTTTTAGGGCCCTTCAGTATCCGATTCGTATCCCGATTACTATATATAAAAAGTAAAAAACTTTTTCCTATTATGCTTTTAACACTCTGTATTTTGTTAAATATAAATTAAAATGTAGTTTTGTACCTACTTTACATAATTATTTGTAATAACTTTTATAGCTGGCACATTTATTTTTCATTACTGGATAATTACGGTAGTAATTATTGTGATTTAAGCCTAATGAGTAGGTACTAGCTACTAGGCGTTAGGTTACAGAAAGTTTATCAGGTTACGTGATTAGTTGAAATGATTAGGTATTTTTCACATTTAAGTCAAAGATCTCGCCGAATTTGTGTAGTAAAAGATTTTTAAGCTACATAGGTACGCCAACGGGGAAGCTGGCTCTACTACTTTAGCTTAAAAATCAAAGTGTGTACCTTCCACCCCCCACTTTGTGATATATGAATTTAATGAATTCCCGTTTTTATATTACTTCTAAATTTGATAAATAATAATAATTTGATGATTTGGCCCGTAATATTCTAGTAGTCTAGTGATAAGACTACGAAGTGTACCGAATTACTCAATTCTTTTAATGTGAAACAAGTCAAATCCTTGGACCCCTATCCAATAGATATTTGAGCAACTAATAATAAATTAAAATGATTATTTGCTTTAAAAAAAGTAAAACTAATGCTTTTAGAATTTATGATAGATATTATATAAATGTCGACAAATTCAAGTACTAAAGTTTATTTGGAGGTTAACATTATTGAAAAATGATTAAATGATGTAAATAATAAAATAAATTAAATGAAGTAATCAAATAAGTGACCTCTATGAATTTAATTGTTATTGATAAAAAAACTTTTCACCACACTGCTCGTAAACACGCTGTTTGTCCTTCAATTTCAGAGCGCAAAACTGCGTTTTAATCTCTAGAGGTTAAAGTAATTTTTTTTTAATCTTCTGGGTAGACTAAAGCAATAACGTATACGGCCTGAGAGTGCAATAAGCTTTTTGACGTTTGAACTAGATAGTACGTTCGAAAACTCAATAGTTTCAAACAGATTCATACATATGAACCTTTCATAATATTATATTAAATATGCTAAAATCCAAATTAAATACCACATTTTGTTGTAAAAGGCTTTTAGTTAAAAGTTCTAAAAATGCGACAAATAAAAACAATAGGAAAATAAAAGTGTTGATACTATGTAAATTTCAGAATGCATCCGAATATTTTTTTCTTTTAATATCTAAACGAGTTCGGTCGTGTTTTATTTTCTTTCACTCTTAATTTTCAAGTTTTCGGGTAATTGCGAGATGCGATTGCGAAAGTGAGATAATTCCGAAAATCACAGAAATATCGTCAATAACTACACGAGTCTCATTTTGGAATTAACCTGAATTTTTAAGCATTGCCACGCCAAGATAAATATTTGAGGTTATTGTTTTATTATTTGTTGATTTGTTAATTTTGTGGAAGTTGAGGACTTACAAATATCTTCCAATTTGTTATGTTTGAGTTTTATTTCGCATGTATCCTCGCTTTAGTGTGGTGAAAAATGTTGTGTTTCACTCGGCAGCAAAGTTTGTTCAACTCTCGTGCCTTAACTTAACTCGCTGCGCTCGTGGTTCAAATTCTGGAATCTTTCGCTTGCTCGGGTTTCAATATTTGCACGAGAGTTAAACCATCACTTTGCTCCCTAGTAAAACAAATAACTATTATCTGTTTAAAACTAACATCTGATAACTAAACCGAAATATACCAATCCAATTTTGAGTGAGGAAAATCTTTTTCCGATCAGTCCGTCAACCGGGTAATGTACTCCTAACACCTTCCTAGCTAAACAAAGGATCTAGAAATCGACGAAAGGGACAACTTTACAATTCTTCGGAGCCTAAGCAACAAGGTAGATAAGCGACTGATGAAAAGATGCATCTAGCTAAGCTATTAGCAAATTCTTCAAGTCTCCAATGTTAAAGAATGAAAAACCAAACATTTTCATGAATAGGTTCGTTCTCTCTGAATGATTAAGCGAGGTAGAGCGTTCCTTCTACCTTAGGTATTCAACGTACACTTAAACTCGACAATTAATGTTATTTTAAGATGATACTCTCAAGTCAAGTGATCTTTCTGCTCGATAAAGATGTTTGCTCCGCTTTGACATTGGGCCCTAAACAGATTGTTGAAAGCTCTTTGAACTGCCTGTATACCTAAGTTCATATTGACCGAATTATTGAAATCTTTTAATTATAAATAATACCTTCAATAGCTTTACAGTGTTTCAGCATTCCACCACAATGTCAAAGAGTCAAAGAAAACCATAAAACTTTATACCAGAAAATAACGGAAATAGCCTCAAAATTATTGAGCTTCGTTAGTGAAGAAAACTTTTGTAGAATATTGTAGAAAGTTATTTATAAAAAACCTTTGTGTGTGATTCTACCCTAACTCTACCTTTGTTCCTTAATCTAATATTCGCAAGATACATGGTTGACTCACCAAAAACCTTTGGTATCTTGAAAATAAATCAAATGATCCCTACTATAAGCTGTAAAACTTGTCCGGTCAAATGTAAAGCAACCACCAAGACTCTTGTGTGATTGTCTCCCTTCTTTTTGCTCGCAAATAGAGAGAATAAGACAGCCCTATATGAACATATATTCAATAAGACCCAGCTTCGATGACTGAATACTTCAACGAATATCCCGGATATCCTGGTCGGCTAACGCTAACTCAATGTTCAGTAGATACAGAAAGCACTCGTTCAGCTAGACATTCGAAGCAGAGGAAGTCCCTTAAAGGGGTTTTCACATCCTATGTTAGTAAAAAGGTAGGTGCCAGAACCTTCCGATCTGGTTAAATTAAAAGGAACCCCTCTCCTAGGTTGACAACGTTAGGTGAAGAAGATAGCTAGGCAACATTTTCAGCCTT
>JALPQI010012979.1:0-30670 GCA_025490895.1 Thaumatotibia leucotreta | reverse complement strand
GCGAAATCAGTTCGTTTTATTTCATGGCAAGTTTGAGAAAAGCACTATACAAATCTCGGCGAGCAACAGGGTTACAGGCCGCGTATTCCTATCTGGCCTCAGTTCCTTCGGCCAGATATATCTACTTGGCCTGTCACCCTTCGTTTCCCGTCCTCCATAGTAATGTACTATAATGCAACCCTTGTTTAAGAGAGGTAAAAAAAAGGTGAGTGGCGTGGGTAACAATTTGAGGCGAAGCCGAAAATTGTTATTAAAGACGCCACGAGCATTTTTTGGCTCAGTTAAACAATGTTGCATACAATATTTTTTCTACGACCACACATTTATTTTTAAATAAAATTGTAAATTTTAGATATATTCTTACCCCCTTATTCATAAACGTCTGCTAACTTAACAAGCCGCTAATAATTGTTTGTCTCTTTTCCTCTTATGGACACATTGTTAAGACCGAAAGGGACAAACGATTATTAGCGGCTTGTTAAGTTAGCAGACGTTTATGAATAAGGGGGTTAGTCAAACACAATTTTATTAATCATCAAGGTCGGGCGGGAGACGTGAAAATTAAAAAAGAAAGCTCCTCAATGGTTTACTGTTCATCAGATTTTTTTTAAATTAGGTTGACAGCCATGTATGTCATTAAGTCTTGTTTACACGAGGTGTCTTAAAATGCAAAAAACGCACTGCGTGTAAACCCGAATGCGTTTATAGGGAATAGACAATTTAGACTTATCTTGACATCTGTAAGGTAGGCTTAATGGTGTGTTCACGACCATATAAATGACAAATAAAAGTACGGGAGTAGAGAAAATATTTAATATTATTGTGTAGAGTCGGAATGAGTGACTAAAATTACCCAAATCTACATTAACTTCTCGTGATAGCTTCAACATGTCATACAGTCAAGAACATTGTTTCGTTACAAAAACAAGTTTTTCGGCCCATTGCTATTGTGTTAGAGGATTATTTCGTTAATTCACACGGTTTTAATTTGCCTAAAGGATTTTGTCAAACAACAATTAAACAATGAACATGCGAGCGACTGACATGCGACGTAAATGTGTTTTATAGCTTTTAGGTTTCCAACTTGAGAGTTTATTAAAAACTGAAATAGAAGGTACGATTTCCAAAAAATCTGATCGGTACGGTAACTGGATGGTCAGATAGTACTTGCGAATCGATGGATAAATATAAGTAGTGGCCGAAGGTAACGTATGCTTATCTATGTTTGCAGGATCTTTTATTGGATTGTGCGCGAAGCATGCTTTATGTATCAAGTAAATCCTAAAGTAACCGATACTGTCCAACTCATGGTACGGTTACAGGAGAGTAAACACATTACCAATCATACCTATATTAATTGTAATTTATCCACTGTTAAGGTCGACGATGAGCATGTGGCCAAACCTTCTATATTAGTTTATAAGTACCAATATTAAACTAATATCATCAAGCTTAATACCTATATAGTTCACAGCAGTTTCTCGCATGTAGTCATGTCACCCATTACGAATGTTCTATTTCGTAATAATCGTACTATGATGAATCAGTAGGTATAATAAAATCCGGTTCACTAAACGTTGACAATCCACATTGACCCGCCCATCCATCGATGGCCATTAAACTGAGACATGATCATGCGCAGCCGCGGGGGCGCAATAAGTAATAAAGCTCGCTTTCGAGATGCTTAGAAACACGTTACTTACGCTAACAGGCGGGCCTGACCTTTGCACAGCTTTCCACTGATGTTACAGTCTATCGATCAACAATACATAGACTTATTCGCAGATTCTCATAGCTTTTTCGTCAAGCTAGCTTTTAGCTTTTGCAATGACCTGCACAGTAAAGTGCCATCCACGTCTGCCCTACCTATGAAATTGAGATTTTGTATTGAAGAATTTTTATGAAAACGTTTTACATACATTTTGTCAATTATTCGTTTTGCCAGTAATAAAACTTGCGTTAATATTTATTCCTCATAACACTTTTGACGGACAAAAGGCGTTTTTTTAGCTCTAAAACATGCATTCATAATTTAAGGGTAATAGATTTTGCTATTCAGCCAACTCAAACGTTTTTTTTTTTGATAATACATAATTTACAAGTAAGAAACAAGTTAAATCTACAAATATTCACTTTTAATAACCTTCGTAACACCAAGCATAGGTACGTTACCTAATACAAACATGGGTATATTTAAATCAGTAGCACGTGGCAAGAGTTAAAGGCTTATTTATTAACTAGCGACCCGCCCTGGCTGCGCACGGGTACTATACCTACATAAAAATTAAAAACCTTCCTCTTGAATTAATCTACCTATTAAAAAAAAAATCTCATCAAAATCCGTTGCGTAGTTTTAAAGATTTAAGCGTACAAAGGGACATAGGGACAGAAAAAGTGATTTTATTTTATACTATGTTTATTAATATAACTTAAGAAAACTAAATACTTGTATATAAATACCTATCTGAGACATGGCACCTAAACAATAACATACGTACCTACTACTGGCAGCAATCGTATTTTCTCTGTCTCTTACTGGATATTTAAACCAAAACTATTTTGCAGGTAAATGTATTTAAATGTAGTGTATTTGTTCGCGAGTTAAGCTACTATAGTGTATATATTGTGGATGGACGCTAGACCCTGAGGCCAGATTAACGACCTAGGTAATAAAAGGATGTCTTAATCCGGTCTAGCCATAAGGCGAACGTAGATTGCTTCCGCTTTCACTGCACAAGAGAGCAGAGCAACAGTCTTGTGCCAATAATGCATTACTGATGCTGATTGGCTGAACACTAACACAAACCTACACAATTGAGTAAATTTAGACATAGGGTTGTTCAACTTGTTCATATCATAATTAAGTTTAAAGAAAGAAGATTAAAAAAAAGTAGGTTTTCGATTAAAGCTACAAAAATATTTATAATTTACATGATTCATATCACATGAAAATCATAAATTTATTAGTATTATAAAAACCTGTACCTAACCTATAATGTAAAGTATTCGAAACGCCGGGATGTAATTAATTATTCAATAGAGGATATAGGTAATCCGATTTTATAGTTTTATTTCATGAATGACTATCCCGGTAACTGAAGAAAATATTGTTTTTACTTGTAAAAATGTTGATATTAAATGAGAACCTCCTTCAAAATCATCACAATATCAAGGTCAAAGTGAACAATGCCATAAGTGAGCTATTCAAAGCCAGTGTCGAAATATACTAATATCCGGTACGGAATAACTTCCGAAACAGGTTAATTGTATTAACTAACTGCATGGATGCATCATATTGTTATCGCTCACTAACAAAGGATTTGTTTAATATCGGAAATGAGATGCCGAATACGTATCTAAATGAAATGAGTGATGACTGTGAAACGAGATACGATAAAGGTTAACACAAATGAATTTTCATCACACTTGCTGTCTAAGCGCGACATTGCTTGCATGCGTAGCGGGAGTCATAGAAAAGTGAAATTCCCTAGGGAGTAATAGAAATGTTAGTAGATCATTGGATAATATTTTGTCTTAAAACTTATTTTTTTGTCCGCAAGTGTGATGAAAAACATTGTATGCATCACGGTCGGTAAGCGGAATACTAGCTCGAGTCATTAAAAGCCCTCAGCCTACGGCCTAGGGCTTCTAACACTCTCGTTAGTAGGTAATTCCGTACTTACCTCCCTTGATGCACAATGTACTATTCTCGCATCTGTTGTTGTTGTTAAGTACCTATATCATTTTTGTGTTACGTATATATCATGTTTCATACTAAACAGCCAATTTCAGTAGACAAAATGCTGATATAGGTACAACTATTACACACTGTATGTGGAGCTATTATTAAAAAGAAATGTTTGGATAACTTGAAGTAATAACTTGTTACGAGTTTTCTACCTTGTGTTATAATTTATAAGCAATATCGAAAGAGAAGCGGGGACAAATGGGAATCCTTCTAAAACGCACAACGCCCGAGTTCCAATTTTGTGCTACAAATAGTCGCGTGCGTACTGAATTAAGACCTATGGACTGACCGCAGACGTTCCATAAAAATACGCAATAGTAATTTTAAGGTACCCACCTACTCCGATACTGTTCTCGACAATTATGCAAAACCCACAATCGGCGTAAGGCCGGCACCGATTTGTTAACAAACAATTGCATCGGAAACACTCATTGTTACCTTACTGCTCTTAGGGTTGTCTACTCGTAATTATACGTGTAATTACACGAAACGGGCTAAATGCTCTACAGGGCGATCATTAAAATTACGTAATTGAAAGTTCAAGTACCTAGTAAAAATTTTCTTTAGTGTTACCTATTTAATTATAGTGTTCTACAGCACTATTAACCAAGTATCACTTATGAATCTTATAATCGTCACGTGTTTATCATTTGTCGTAATTTGAGGACAAGTTCTAACAAGTATGCAAGCGCGAAAGTGAAGCGTTGCACGAGAAACAGTAGGTACAAGAGTATCAAGCCCTGTGGATTAGGTACCCACTACCCACTTATGTAACAACATAAAACAACTAAAAATATATCGCTATGGCAGTGGTTTTTCCAACAGTCTAAAGAAACAGAGTTCAAATTCGCATCAGACATCAGTCTACCCACAGACAATAGGACTAATGGACTGAACTGACACCAAGATTAGCGTATAGGTAACTGATCTAAGTATATTATTATTATTCAATTTCCATTTAACCTAGTATATACATAATAAGTATACACGATGATTCTTAATCCGTGATCAGGAATAATTTTTTCTAACTCAGTAATTGACGGGGATTACGTTAAAGTAGTAATTACGTGAAAACAAATTTATTTATTTTTTAATCAAGTTTTAATTTTGAATTAAATTTTATCCTAAAATCCTTGTCACTGTACTACCCTATTGGTTTTAATTACTTTGTATTGTAATCTCTTTACAAACTTATTAGCAATTGTCAATTTATGAGTAAACTTTGCCCATGACATTGTCAATCACTTTTGTCATACGCGTAATAAACAAAGTCACAGTCACGGATATTGAATGAAAAAATTATACTTATTCATCTTAAATCATGCCTCCACCACATCCGTACTCAAACATAGAGCGTTACGATACTATACGTTTGTCACTACAAACGAATAGCACAAGGCGAACCCAACAGTTATTTCACGAACTTCATCCAAACATTCCGATGCCCGAACACAATTTAATAAACCGCATGCACCAAAAATCTTCGCGACTTCGGACAGTTTACAGTGCCACAACATGCTCGAGCACCCGGACGTGGACATTTTGAACACTCGTTAAATTATGTTTAAAATAATGTGTTTTGTTTTAGTTGGTCAGGTATGCCGTTTTATTGTTTTTATTTGCCTAATTATTAAATTGTACTGTATGAAAACAATTCGCTTTACTTGCTCAAGATTTTGCCAAGTTTAGTTGATGCACTTTAACATAATCTCCTATCAATTATGTTCGTCGTTATCAGTGTTTCACTGATAAGTGAGTAGATAGAAGTTTTTATTGACATAAGATCCGTCAAATTCCCATTTCCCGCCATACTGATGGCACTTGACGTATCGTAGTTAAACTTTATACTGTAGGATGACCATGTATTAAGTGGTAATTTGTTTTGATTAGGTTTTCACTTTTAATTAATTAAACAGTGAAGAAATAACGTGAGACCCCGCCGAATAAGTTTAATTATGGCTAAATTTTAATGTTTTTCTACTCCTGATCACGGATTAAGAATCATCGTGTATATGTATAAGTGTAAACTGTTAGTAACTAATTGATGATATATTTTTGGCTACTGGGATCTTTTTTTATTTAACTTATATAAAAATATCTAACCTGTTGTTTATGGATTTATTTATATATTTTTATGCGGAATCTGCAATATCTGTTTTATATATTTGAGTCCATTGACAACCCTAGGTTCATCAGACGCGTTAGTGGAGCGATCGCGAGACAAGTTGGGCGATTGTTCGCGGCCCCGCTGCGTCGAGCTGCAACGCACATTTGCATATACTAGCTCAAATTGAAATGAGTTATTAGTATGTTTAACCATGATGAAATGTCCAGAGTACTTGTAGACAACCACACTCCATTATTCTGAGAATGATTTGCATTAGCATAGATACATTTCTCCTTAGGGTTTTTATTTTTTTGTACAATCCTAGCCTAACAGGATTCTAACCTGTTAAAGTTAGCTCTAATATGTCCCTCGTATTTTATTAGTACTTAGCCGAGCAACAGATTAAACAAAGATAAAGTCTATTTATATTTGCTTAAGTATTACCATTGTATTTAATAATCTAAGGTTAAAATACCCTCAAAATGCATGATTTGCATGGGTCAAACCATTTTCAAGGGTGTGAGCTCATTGTTTCATCCTAAATTATACTTCGCAAACAGTTACCTTCAGCTATTCATTATAATCTCATATTGTATGGAAACATTGGAGACTACGAATACAATAGCTTAAGTCAAGAAACTAATCCGTCACATTTGCAATCTTAATACCCCGTGTTTGCCTCCATAGTGGAAGTGGCCAGTTACGTGAGTGGTTTATTTTCTGTTTTAGCTAGTTACTTAATAATACCTACAAATCTGTTAACCGATAATAGCTTCTTGCGCAAGATAAGTAGCATCCGTAGAAACGGTGTTTTAAAAAAATGTGACCACTAACTAACAAATTACCGTCGTTACTCAGATATTCTAGAACGACGTTGACGAGGAATTACGAGAGATTACTCTCGTATTTACAGCAGATTTTTTGATTATCGGATAAAAACAACCGTAAGTTTAAATATCACGCTGTCCGTTTCTTGATTCTGTCAAACCTACTCTAAAAGGATTGAAAAAATTTCCCTGAATCTATAAATCGTCCATCATTTTAATATCTAAATATTTCCATGCCTTCTGTTTCATTAAGACATCATCTCCAAGCAAATATAAACCAACTGTGATTTTACGCCCCTCGTCAACAACGAAACGAAGAAGCAATCACCTCGAGAACATTTGGTTTCGCAGTCGGCAAATGAAGAGAAAGCAAACCCGACCTTACGACATCTCCTAGCGAAAAATCGTGAACAATCCAGCTGATACATATTTCATAGCACGAACTTTCGACACAGCTCGAGTAAATAAACTGACAAATGACGCGATAATTATTAGTTATAATCATAGGTTAGATGGTGATATTGGTGATAGGTTGACGTCTGGTTGTTAGGTAAAGCATAATTGTTTTAGATTTTAGAGAGGTGCTATTTTTGAATCATCGGGGGACATTGTGAAGGCCAATGTTAATCCTGACGACATTCACAACGGTTCGAAACACGTCAATACTTTTCTTCTCCTCTCTTACGGCTTACTTAGCAACTTATCAAATCGAATTTATAGATTATTCTTGAGTGAATAGGTAAAAAAAAATGATTAATGCATAAAGACGAAAGTGCTACGATTACAGAATATGATTTTGATTGTTAAGAAACAGCTATGATGTGTTTTTAGGAGTGCGTAGTAAACCTGAGGGTTTCACCATATCCGTGTGTCTGTATGTCTGTTCGCAGTAGCTCAGTGACCGTTAGTGGGTTCCATAAATTTGCAATTTGGTATGGGGTATGATTTTTATTATTTTTCCTTCTTATTTATATACGCATACTCATACAAACACACACACACACACATGCCCGATTCTTATTCAAGTTAAAAAGTATTAAAGTGGATTTTTGTAGGTAGGTACCTCAAGATTTTTGTTTGAGATTGTTAAAACACATATCCGTACAATTTGTATAGTATATGTAAGCTTAATAGTGTTATCTGTGGAATGCGAAACTGGATCCTGTAACGCAGGGCTTCCTAGCTCAGGACAGAGGGTCGAATTATAACCGCAATGTTGCTTTTAGTACAATAAACTTTTTAACATTTTTCATTTACTGAAATCTTATTGTGTGGGGTATAGTTGAATAAATCTTTTAAAAAGAATAACGGTCTCAAAATATTTTTAAGACGATATTTTCGGAGACAACCGCTCCAAAGTTTAAAAAAAACTGTCTCCCCTTCCACTTCTAACTTTTGATTCGTGAGTTCGAAAAACATAAAAAATAAACATGAATATCACCCACTGTCTAGTTTGGCTTTGCTTGGCTTTTACTTTACAATAAAACTATTTTCAACATAATCGGCCGGCAGTTTCTGAATAACAACGGAAGCCTATACTGAGCATTCCCCACAAGTTTTATTTGTGAAATTAAACATCTGCTAAACGAAAGACCAGTACCTATACAAAACACGATGCATTGTTACGCCGATATATAATTTCTTTTAAATTCGTTTTTAAATGCATTGATTTCCGATCTAGCGTCAAGCATCGTTAGCTGTTCAAGAAGCATTGCATCCTTGAGATGATTGCCGCCAAGGCTTGCTAACGTGCTAACGCAGCTATGGCACGGGTTAATGTACCTAGTTCGTAAGTGTTAGGTTAATTATTACATTGATTTGAATAATGATGACCATAGGCATTCTTATGTCTTCGAAGTAGCAATTATAATTATTATAAGTACAGTTGATTTTTTATTCACCGGCCATATTTTAGAGGGTTCATTCTGAGGTAATATTGATAAACTTTTACTATGGGTCCGACATCCGACTCGAGAAAAAAAATATGTTTTATAAAACCAACAAACCCTGACATAATTAGTAGGCTGAAATGTATGGATCATCAGATTTTATTAATGCCAGAATGTACCTATATCATATTCGGTTTGGAAATAAAAGTAGAAGAAAAAAAGATAACTAATATTACGTTGTTATCATTATATGACTACAATTTGAGATAGGTATATTTTTACATATTGTTTGACATTTTACATCATGATGATGATGATATTTTTACATATTTATGTGCGTAAAATAACCGTCTTTAAAAGTTGCTTTAAATAATAAAATTAATAACCTATTTATGTATAGAGCACAATTTCCCTTTGTATTTATACCTACAGTTTGACAGGATTGTCAACCTTAGCTAATTTACAAATTATTGCACGGGACCGTACATTTGCTTTCTAATTTACATATGTGTGACTTTCTGTGAGCAATGTCACACAAAACTTTATTACTTACTGATGTAAAATAGAGTCTCGTCTAGTTCGTAAATATCGCCAGTTTCTTTACAATAGTTAATAAGCTTGCTTAAAGATTATAGCTCAGACCGTGGTCTAACAGACTGTATTTAGCATCATTGTTCTGACCGAACCAAAGGAATGCTTAAGCGCCTTAGAAATGAATTGCTCCTTGACCCAAACTGATATTTTGGGTCACTTGTTTTCTAACGTTTTACTACCTAATTCCAGGTTTTTTTTTTGAGTCTGTCCGTACTGTCCCATGAATTCTATCGTAGTCCCACGGCAAGTTCGACTAAGCTTGTCGAATTGTGGATACTACAAATATGTACTCTGATTTAAGTAGGTATATTAACATTTACATTACTAAAATCCGTAAATATGTACTTCGAAAACACTTATGTGAAAGGAAACATTTGTGATTAACAAAGAAGCCCTTACCCGGGTTTGAACCCAGTACCTCCAGCTTCGTAAGCAGGCTCACGTCCGACTAGGATATGGAAGGATCATATTTACTTTTCATCACACTTGCTGTCTAAGCGCGCCATTGCTTGCGCGCGTAGCGGGAGTAATAGAAAAGTGATATTCCCTAGGGAGTAATAGAAATGTCAGTACGTCATTTCATAATATTATGTCTTAAAACTTATTTTTTTGTCGGCAAGTGTGATGAAAAACATAGTATGCATCACGGCAGGTAAGCGGAATACTAACTCGAGTCATAAAAGCCCTCCGCCTAACGGCGTCGGGCTTTTAACACTCTCGTTAGTAATTCCGTACTTACCTCCCTTGATGCACAATGTACTATTTACCTTCATTCATTTCATAATAGCTTTTTGTCATTCATTTCATAATAGGTATTTATGTCTCTACTATCTAGTACGATGTAATAATTTTGGTGACGACCAGACACAATTATTTTCATTTAGGTATACCTATGTATTATGTGAACATGACACTGATGTTTACATAAATTGTTAGTGCCTAGGTATAGGTACCTATCATCAATGAAATTGTTTTATTAATTTGACAATGGTATTCCCAAGCTATTCAGTTTCTCCTATTTTGTCAGATTTAATTTTGCAGATATAGCAAACTATCCTAGAGTCTCCGGTTCAATTTTAAATTATAGTCCATCGATCGCATAACAGATCTGTATCGCCCAAGTCAGTATAAAAATATTACGGCCAGTATCTTAATCCTGCTTGTTGTGGTGAGAGAGGTAGCATAACTCTGTGATCAAAAATATGTTAAACTCAAGATAATTTCATACCTATGAGCAGGGATCGGATAGCGGTTTTTGCTCCATACAAAAGAACGGTTCGAATTCCGTTCTTTTTCGTTCTTCGGTTTATATTTTTTTTGTTAATGGAGTAATTGAAAAATATGATGTTAATAATTACTTAAAATGTCGAATACTACATACAGAGCGTAAAACATTTTAAAATATTCAGCTATATCGAGTTTTTCTAAAAAACCGGTTCCGATCCCTGCCTATGAGTATGTGTATAGTTGTATACCTATTAATTGTTATGTGCCTATGTTAAATTAGCGTTATAAGTATAGGTACATAAGGTACTTAGACTCATGTAACCGTCCCACTAGGCCCAGTTGATTAATTTCATGCTGTACCTAATATGTTTTAGAACTAACATCGGAAATAATTAGAAGAATAATTAACAAACATTATGGCATATACTATACCTACTTAAATATTTTTATTAATAAATATATCCTTATATTTTAGACTAAAAAATCCTGCAGTGTAATCTAATTCCCATTTCTTTGTCTCTTCCTTTTTGCCAAATCGTACATAGTATTAACTGCACTTTCCGGCGGCGAAATCGTAGGGAAAATTGATGACAATCGGCCGCAAGATAGAGCTACCTTACTTAATATACTGTACAGATATATTGACCGTGTTGGTCGCCCAGCGAGTTGACCGCCGGGTTGAGTCATACCTAATACGCGCCTGCGCATCCGCTAATTGCGCTGTAGCCGTACCATGTGTTCGCAAGTATCCTCCAAAAAATAAGTGCGAGCGCGATAGAATGCTCTATCGAGTAAAACCTAACGTAACCGATACTTAAAACTCATAGTGAACAAGCATGCGGCCCGCCTAATGGAAAGCAGTCACCGTAGCCTATGGGCGCCTGCAACCCCCCAGGGGTATCACATGCGCGTTGCCGAACCAATAAGAACTTGTACACTCCTCTTTTGAAGAACCCCATACTGTAGTCCATCGGGAAAACCTTGGCAGGGAGCTCATTCCACAGATGGACCGTCCGCGGGAGGAAGTTCCTCTGAAACCGCACGGTGCGCGACCATTTTGTCGCGACTCTGTAGCCAAACTATGAGTCGTTATTAACGCGCATTTATTTTCTATCCATCCCGCTCGTACCTACTCGAGTCAATACTCGAGTACGAGCAAGCCGGATAGAAAGTAAATTCGCGTTAATACCGCCGCGGTAGCTCATGGTAGGAACACTAGGTGCTTAGCCAAGATGCCAATCGCTAGCGCTTAGTAGCGTAACGTAGTTTTCCCTCTCTGTCACTCTTTCATATTACTGCGACAAAGACAGTTAGCTGCGATTAACGATGAAGCGCTAGCGATTGGGAACTTGGCTAAGCACCCTGATCTCGTAATATTTGCGATTGCGCACAGAACGACTTAACTAATTCTTATAGAGATACGACCTATTTTATAAAGATGTATATTTGATTTGAGATCTAGCTTTGTCTAAGATAATGATCTGAGATAATTTATCGATTTCGATGTTATGCTGTTGTATTTTATTGGTAGTTCTTATTCCTACGTAATTTGTACCTATTATATAGATGTCGCATGTCGACAAGTCAAAGAAATGGAAACACCTAGTCAGTGATCTAGATTTACCACTACCAAAATTTGAGAATAAATTATTTAGTTGCTATAATAATTCTTTTGAATTATACATAATAGTACTTTACCTATTTCCAAATTGAACGTATATTAAAATGCATTTACTTACTTATGTAGATGTATCAGAATTTCTCGAGTACAAAATACTTTATAGAGTACTTTTACCTTTTCTACCTATTACTCAACCGACATACATACGTACTGTAACCCAGTAAAGCTTGCAGGAGCCGCCTAACGTAATTAAAACATAGCTTTCGTTCCCGCCACATACGTGAACTACCAAGAAGACAATTTAAGGAACGCCAGTATGACGAGACCTATGAATTGTAATAACTTTTATAGCGGATTTGTACTGGTTTTCATGTATTGCGAGACGCAAAAGCTCGCTATGTGGGTGATTCCCTTAGGCTGCGCAAGCGACGCACGATCCCATCGCGGCCGATAACAGCTCTCACTCACGCGCGGACTTATCGCACATCTAGTGCAACTTCGTCTAGATTATATATATAGGTATATGCGTTATTTAGTGTACATGAAGCCTCAATGCAACCCTTAGATAGGAAATTTAAAAAAAATCGTGCGTTCTAGCCTCCTCGCCATTGTGTAGAGAGAAAATCCTGTCTTAAAAACAAAAAGTGGGTAAAAAAATATGCACATTGTGATGCATATTGCCAATTTAAGGGATAAATGTGTGTAGAACGCATCTATATTTAACAGATCAGAATTTTATCCACTGGCTTTTCAGCGATCAGTGCATCTATCAGTTCGTAGTAATCAACATCATTCTATGCAATGGTTAATGCCAACGAAGCTTATAAAAAATATATGGAGTGCATATTAAGCATTACAATTCGATTGCTGCATTGTTTTCGTGATGGCTGTTATCCTAATAATACCTGCGTAACTAAAGTCACGTGGGTAAGAGTATTCATTTCAGTCCAAAGTATATGTGATTGCGTAATTTTCCCCACTGCATAAGTACGTTTACCCCACATGAGTCTATCTGAAAAACGAGCAACAGAATTTATAGAATCATATATGTACCTACAACGTTAATAATTTCACAGTAGGTTTATCATAGGTCCATATCTATCCAACGATAGTACTTAATAAATAAACTCCATTTCCATTTGCACACAAATCTGCGTACGAACATTACAATGTAATAATTAAGGATAAGACGCTAACAATTATAACACCCTTTATTAAATAACAATGGCTATTTAAACGATGATACTTATACAGTCTTATACAACCAGGAAACGGACTCAACGACTGCACTTTCACTATATACCTACTTACTTACTATAAAATCACACAAATATGTAATTTAAAATTTTGCATACACATTGTTACCAGAAATTACAGGAATTGGACAACAGCTGATTGAATTTGCATAATAACTAGTTACATGTTTATACAGTAGCGCTAATTTGAGGAGCATTAAAGCGCCTAGACACATAAAATGCCACTAATGTATCTGGCTTGGGTTTACGTAACTGTAGAACTACATACATAGTTAATATAATATTACTATAACTAATCACTATATTCACCACCACAGATGTCATATATACCATAGATCAAGCAAACGTATCTACTTAGCGTGTCAAATGAACTCAGTGAAATCCACTGAGTTGTCCGTCTTTAATCGCAGCTTGCAGCTTTCCGGCGTCAAATTTTGTAAGTTGAAGTGAACAAAAACATTAATAATGCCTCCTTAAGTAATATTAATTGCAACAACACAAAAAAATATGAATACTCAAAGGCCTGAGACATATTTAAAATCATACGCAAGTAACAACTTCAGTACAAAATCTGACACGCTCGGCCGCCGTACAAATGAATGAACTTGTTTCTTCTATCCAAATCTAATTCTGTGTTCACCACCTTGTTGAAGGTAACCATGCTTCCCAATATTTTTTAGTTAAGTATAAAAATGTACCTACCTAATACAATTTTTGTCGCTTATAAATACAGTTTAAAATACAATTTATTACGCTCTCATATTTATCCATATTATGTCATGGCAATTGTGCGAACAAGGAAAGCCGCAGCCCGATCAGCCTCGATCTCCCGATCTCGCGATCTCGGCCGCCTCGTGACAGTCGAAAGCTGGCCTGGGAAACGCCGGGTTTTGCAAGCGATGAGCTCAGGAAGCCCTCTGATATTGTGGCCCGAGTTACAAAAGCTTAGACGGACTAATAATAAAAGCACACTGCCACGTGTGCGCTTATGTTTCAAGTTTACCTAAGTATCTATGTAATATTATCCCCTAGTTTCAAGCTAAGTTGACCTGTGTAAGATTGTCACAGAATATTTACTTAGAAAAAACCTAGACATTTTATTGAACGTATTGCGAAAACACAAATCAAATTATTTATTAACTAAATATTTTGATTTGTACTTTTTGTTTTTTCCCAGTAGTCACACTACTTAATACTATATAAATTATAAATATTAGATGTCATATACCAAAGAAAAACGACCAAGATCACCTAATGTCCGAGGGGTACAGGCATCAGCCGCGAAAGCTGAGTACGTGGGTTCGATCCCCACCTCGGACATTAGGTGATCTTGGTCGTTATTCTTTGGTATATGACATCTAATATTTATAACCTAGACATTTTACCTTACCTTAGAGATGAGGTAACATACTTATAAAAATAGTTGGTTAAAGATAATCGATAGCATTTCTTACTATTTCTAAATAAATGCCAGCACATAGTTTCATTTCCTTGTAACCAAGTTTTCAGTCTGTTACTACCAAACCTAATAAAGAAAAGAAAGAGAGTTGCCTTACCCAACGATATACATTTACGTAGGTAGATATAGTCCATTTCAAATACGAAGGCCCGATGCCACTCGAAACTTTTGTCATTTAATTGGTCCACTACAGACTGGCACGTGTCGTACACCGATGTATACATAAAATATCACGCCACAATAAATGGCTCTGGCCCGGTATCTTTTGCTGTCTCTGATCCTATTGTTGACGCCTAATGACTTTGTCAAGTAGAATCGGGTTTTCGTATTTGAAATGAACTTAACTTATACTACCTATACAACCTTCATAATATAACTAAGTAACTATACGTGAAAGCTTTGTTTGTGTTTACAATAAATACTTCCGAACAAGCTTCCGATTAGCATGTAACCGGTAGCCATGCAAATCATGAGATCACAGACCACACACCGCACCATCTCGGGTCATGCTCGTAACCGCTCGTTTTATGATCACCGATCTGCCAACTACCAATTGATTTGCGACCTGAGCCATCACGACTGTTATACAACTGCCATAAACGTAGGAAGATGGTCTGGCAATTCGCTGTTCTAGAATACAAGTGAAATTGGTGATTGGTGAAATTCGTTTTTACGCTTAGTTACCTACCAAAGAGAGGTGGCCGTGTCAAATGGGTTTTATTCGTGAAGAGGGTGTAAAACTAACCCGATAAAATACCTATTCGTATCTAGGTAAATGTATCCCGTAGATACCTTTCTGGATGAATATTCCTTTCATTAAAAGCCTTTATTGATAACAATCCATACAGACCTGCAAATAGGTCTTTATGGGGCTAATCATAACGTGACATATTATGGGTTACGGGGCATTTAAATGATATTAGTAAACAGTGAGTTATTAAACTAATTTCAGGAGTGTATGAGTTAGATTTGATAAATTTTACTATACTGTGTTATACTTTACTAACATTAGCCATCTACAAGGCAGAGGGAATACGTTTCCCTTCCCACCATGATTCAATATTATGTCAAAGTGACAAGAGTTCAATTTTGCGTATTTTTGAAATCAGGGTTAGGTAACGCTTTCAGCCGCGCTTTCTTTGCATTATTGTCGAGGCAGAAATAGTTGTTCCAAGACTAAAATATATCTTCATATTTATTCAACAAGCACAGAATTTACGATGTAAGATATTCCAAGCAGGAACGTTCCGAGTTCGAATGTCAGAGGGAAAGCTCGGATACGCGATATTAATTGGACAGACAGGGAAGGCGTCGCACGACTTCCGTGCGGCGCACGCGCAGGCTCAGTACTTACATAGTGTGGGTAGTTAGATACCATGAGTTTTCAAATATCGGTTACGTTATAAGTTGTACTCGATACGTAAAGTATTCTATGACACTCGCAATTATTTACTGGAGTGAGTGCTACGGCCTGCTATTATATAGGTATATCCAGTAAAACCTGCCACATAACCGATACTTGTCAATTCATGGTACGGCTACTAGAGTGTCGGGTAGTTAGGCAGCATCGCGTCTGTTTAAAACATTTCGACGGGTTCAGCGTTTCCATATGCGGATAGGCAAGATAATATGGCGGTAAGACAGTAAACCTTGAAGGCTATTTTTAGGTAATTCCTAAAAATGTCTGCGATCGAATAGCGACGACCAATATATTTTCGTACGAAATGTATGGCAATGGTCGGCAATTACACGTGGCTGCAACAGAGACAGATCATTTTATATTAACTACAACTTGTATAAATATCTAGGTATATACATCCACGTAGTCGTCTGTCTTGCAGACCATTGTTGCATATTTATATAGTAACTACCTATATATTGTCTTCCTTCTGACCAGATTTGTTAACAACAATGGATATAAATAAATATGTACGTTAAAGCGTGCCCGTAACGTATTATATTATAAAGATTGAGGCAGTCTATATAACCAGTATTAAGAAAGATGACAGACGGACATGGCGAAACTATAAAGGTTTCTTGTTTACTACGGAACCCTAAAAACAATATATTTATGATTCGGAAATTATAATCTTGTTTTAATTGTTTCAGAGTAATATGCGGCGGAGGTGGAACGGTTGCGAGATGACGCGGGCTGTGTTGATATTCAGTTTGCTGGCAATTTGTAAGTAGTAAAAAATCATATGTAAATATTGGCCTTATAGAATAGTTCAAAATAAAACTATTTCGAACTTAATTGTTCCGTTCCGTTTTTGAATAACTACGGAATCCTACACTGAGCATGGCCCGACATGCTCTTGGCCGGATTTTTCTATAGTGTTAAAACAAAGTTCCAGAGATCATGAACCCAATTTTCCCGCCAAAACAAAAATTATAATATCGATAAGAAAGTTAGCCAACGCCAGTAAAGTTGCAAAAGTCGATCATTAGAGCCCGAGGATCAATGATCTTGGATCACAATAATTATGGATGCCGTCTCTTGCGCCAGGGGACCAATTTCATTGCGCATTGCTACGATGATCTCGTTTTGACGTCAATATTTTACAAAGGAACATGGCAGGTATAGTCTGCGATTTCTAAGAATGAACTTTTGACAATTTAGAAATGACCCTTATATCTATGACGTTAAGGCTATCGAAAAAATGGTGAGTCTTACCCTCATATTAATAAGGATTAATATATAACTGTCAAAAGTTCATTCTTAGAAATCGCAGACTATAGATGGGTAAATCCATGTAACTGTAACGAAAGTGACTATTTCATCGACTGTTTATTTACTTATGATCCAAATTTAAGTGTTACATTAGGTATATCTACATAACTATCATTTTGATATCTAGATATAATAACAGTAAAATTTGCCCAATGAATAAATAAACTCGCTAGAAATTGATCACTTACATTACACTCTTGCGTGGACTTGCCCAGATGGCCTCCATTAAAGCTCAACTTTAGTAAATAAAAAGAAAGCTTTATAATGTTACAATAGGTCTAGCACCCCCAACTGTGAGTCCCCAATCAAAAAGTACGATGATAATTCAAATAAATACATAGTAAATATATAATTTCACGGATGTGGTTACGGCAAAGCACTATTGTGTAACTGTAACTATACCCGAAATGCCAATCTTGTCATTAAGTTAAACATCTAAATTCGTACGAGGCCTATTATCTGTCTATAAGTAAACTCTCTGTAAGTTGAATATCTAATTTATTTAATATCATTTGCATCCGTGTGATCATCTCTTTTTTTAAAGTTTTTTTTAATGACTAATAAGAATAACTTTTGACAACTCACGCCATTTGGGTAGCTGGACACAAATTTTGAAAACGCCCTAGTAGGCGTCACGGTAAATTTAAATGACAAACGATAAAAACGGGATTTATCCCGATAGTCCGAAATGACTAGTTAGTTTACCAGACAATATAGACTGTATGGCGACATTGTCGCCTAGCGGACGTTATACTTATAACCAGAGATCGGACAAATGTGCGTCATTATTCGCAATACTATGGACATGACTCCAAAGTTGATTGAATAATCATCATCATCATCATCAGCCTATGATAGTTTACTGCTGGACGTAGGCCACTCCTATTAACTATGCGTATAGACGTATTAGGAGGTAAATTCCCATAATCGCCACGCTGGGCAAGCGGATTGGCGATCTCAGTAATGTGTCCACTATGATAACGCTGCTGCCCATCATCAATATTTTATGACATAATTCAAATAATGGTCAGTGACACTTCAATTCAATCCCTTAGTCGACTTATACGACACCCGAAGGAGGTGACAAATGTATTCTTACCTACTGCTGTCACCACACGGTCAATTATAATCATTTTCAGAAAATTACCTATTTGACACCGGTAACTACGAAAACGTTTGTAAATAGTCACATCAAATTTCAAGATATTATTCGTTTGGTTATTTAATCACCTTTGGAGTCATGTCCATATTATTGCGAGCAATGACGCACATTTTTCCGATCTCTGCTTATAACTGAATCGTCGCTAAATTACTCATCTCGGGACAGAAATCAATTCATGGAAATGTCACCTTTCTATCACTCAGAATACGGATGTTTTTTCCATCAAGTGAGTGTTGCAGATACGAGGTTGAGTAAGGGCTGTGTGGGTAAGTCCGGCATACATTATTCGTAAGGAAAGTCCGTCATATGCGTCTTATGTTGTTGAGTTAGGGGTGGAACTCAGTTGGAAGACGGACTTTCCTGATAGACGGTCTTACCCGCATTGACCTTAAGTATATCTAGCGGCGAAATACCTACTACTAACGGTTTAAAACCAGTAGGCACACATTTTACATAATATATAACCAAACTTAAGCGAATTTTTTGAACTAACGCAAAAACTGTCATGTAAAATCGCAGTAAGTGATTTGGATCTTAATTTTGGCATAACTTGCATAGCTTACATGCATACAATATATGCTGTTATAATATACGTAGGTATATATTTTTATGTCTGCTTCTAAGGCGTAGGTAACTCAACCGCAAACGACAGTTACTACCTGGCTTTATTCACATGAAAAGATTGAAATGTATTAATATCTACATGGTTCTTAGCTCTGTACCTACTACTTCACTCTAATACTACCTATGTTACTACTAAGTATACCCTAACCAATCGTCAGTAGAATCTAAAAAAAATGTAAAAACAAAAAAAGTATCGAATTGGAATCCAATTGTTCGTTTCGGAATGGGACCCGCATTGCAAGGCAGTAACAATCACAATGCGTCTTCCATCTAGTGGTGTCATAAACGCCATAATGTGACGGAAATGATTCAGTTATGGGGCGAGTTGGATTGCGGTTTCCTTATTAGTATTGTTTTGTATTTTATGGTGATCGGTATATTAAAAACATGTAATTGTGTGGAAAATGCTTCTTAGTATTAATTTACTTTGCAGCAGGTTTCTCGCGTTCTACCTATATCCAAACAAAAGTAGTTTAGAAGGTACCTAGTTTTGAATAAAATTTGTTGCTTTACAGTTCCAGTTTTTAAATACCTACTGGCAAAAAAAAATCTTCTCTCGATAGCATAGTTTATACATCTACTTAATACTTAGTCTTAACGCAATGCTAATAAAAACTAAGAATGGAAATATTTCTGTTTCGTATTGTCTGTCACAAGGCCCATTTACACGATACAAGTTTCTTGAACATTCAATACAAGAATGTTGCAGCAACAAAAAAATTGCACTGTATAAACATAACGTGCCATTATTGTATTCAAGCAGCAATTTGAATTCAAAACTGGTATACATGTAAACAAAGCCATCAAAGTAGTTAATTGAATTCAAGAAATGTGAATCAATCTTTTTTTTCACAATGGATTCCGTACGCGAAGGTGTGCTCCTTGTCGCTGCTGTAATAGCAACTGTGCTACGGGAAAAACTAGTCGAAAAACGCCGCAAAAAATTGTAGTCAAGAAAATGAGAAATGGATCCACAGGAAGAAACATGCTGGGATTGCTGGGGGCTTCAAAGTCTTCAAACACCCTATGCATGGAACTTAGAGCTGAGGATGTTGCAGAGTTCAAAAACATATTTCGTGTGAACAAAGCTCAGTTTTCATACTTGCTCAATAAAGTCACTTATAGTTTTTATTTTCTGTGTCCCAGAGACATTCGTAACCTCTACAAATTTCTATTAATTCAATTATCTCCGAATTTTGGTAATTTGATATCATTTTTGTTCATCGTGCAAACTTTCAATATTGAATGAAAATCTGCCAATGCAAATCGGTTCAATTCTTGCTTCAATACGCCATAGTTGATTCAACTCTAAGTTTAGACATGTCAATACTTGCAAGCAACTATTGCCTTACGATAAAAGTCCGTGGTGTAAACAAGATACGGTCAAGAACATTGATTGTCAAGAATTGTATACAATAATTTCATTCAAGATTTTAATTATTGCTCATGTGTAAACACTTTGATTCAATTCTTGAATTCAATTATTGAATGACAAAACTTGCGTACAATTATTGCCGATTTTTGTTCAAGAATCTTGTATCGTCTAAATGGGCCTACACTCTCAAAAACGTTATTACTAAATTGAGCATGTTAAGAAAACATAAATAATAATAAATAAATAAATATTTTTGGGACATCTTACACAAATCGACCTAGTCCCACGGTAAGCTCAATTAAGGCTTGTGATGTGGGTACCAGGCGACGATATATATAATAGATAGATACATATAGATACTTAAATACATAGACAGCCATGACCAAGGAACAAACATTTGTGATAAATAAATACACAAAGAATGCCGTCGCCGGGATTCGAACCCGGAACCTCCAGCTTCGTAGGCAGGGTCACTACCAACTAGGCTACGGAGGCTGACAACATGTTTTCAATAAATCATTCATTATTACAAAATAGACCTAGACATTTTCACTCAAAAATAATTCGTTTTACTTCTTGCACACTTGTTTGAAATTGATTAAAAATCTTGCCTAACTAAGGCTTTCGTCAAACTGTCAACACTCTTAACACGTTGACATATATGACAGCTCATTAAACTGCCTACGTGGTTGATGTACAGTCGACGTCAAAGATAACATTATGATTTAGGTGCCAAAGATATATTTCCATGACTTTATTGCTTTGACATTAAGGTCGTGTAAATATATTTTTGGCACTTAAACCGTAATGATATCTTTGACGTCGACTGTAGGTACCTATGCGATCAGTTGCATGATGAGTACAACTACTAACATTACAACAATAATTGTTGTCTAAATTACTGTTAGCTGCTCTTACGCACACACACGCACAAACACACACACACACACACGGCGAGAGAGAGAGAGAGAGATTGTTTGATAATTTGTCATTAAAGTCATTAACCATTTGATTTCAGACCTAATGATGAAACGTTTAAAATGCTTGCAAAGACGTTAAATTATTATAATTTAATAATAATAGCTAGTTATGGCGGGTATTGTATTGACAGCTACATTGTATCATTTATGCTGAATATAATGTAATAATTATGAACTTTTCGATAGATGTGTCAACTACAGACTGTATCTATAAAACCATCTCAAAATGATGGCATTAAGTAATAAGGATGTAAGCACGATTGAGACGTAAACTATGAACTATAGAACCATTGATCACGATGACATAGTTTGATAATAAGATAGTTGTTCAATTGCGATGGCGTATGAATTGCAATCGAAGTACTGATTTGCAAAAATATTAGTGTCACAAATTGGAAGATTCGTCGACATCAATAGAGTCGTACCTACTCCATGTAACGACTTCTTTGGTTAGATTCAAAATCCATATCGCATGTTGTATGTATCTAAACAAACAAGTCGAATTTATATCATAAAATTCATAAACGAACTTCAAAGAAACCGTATCTTTAATAAGGTAAACGGCCACTATTACGTGATAGTACGCTATTACGGTAGTTTTCACTTCCGCGCAAATAATAAGGAATCAGAATATCCTATGTTTAAATTATAAACGGGTAAAAAATCTTCGTTATTTAAGCTTTTTAACAAACGAAATTTCAAAATTATTATACCTACACTTTTCGCGATATGTCACTCGGAACAGTCAGAGTGCCGCGAACAGCTATTTGGTGTGCACACGCCGAGCGTAGCCGTAAGGTTCGCGCTCTCATTTGTTAAGCTCATAAAACGCCAAAAGTAAGTCCTTTTGATTTAAAATTTCTAGAGTGTTTCTTTGAGTTCTTCAACTATCGATTTGACACAGAAAAAGGTAAAATTTAAACATAGAAGTTGCTAAGAATTTCAATTGATTGACTCACGGAATAAGGTGCACCTAATTTTTGGTATGTCCCTTATTTCGTGATACTACCGAAATAAGGGAATTCTTGACTTATTTTAATTGATTGTTTATTAATATAACAACTAAAGTAAATTGTATTGTAAATGGAAAACTAGATACTGTATTGACTTAAGTTTAATTTGAGCTAACTCGGGTATAGGTTTTTTTCACTTGAATTCTCATAAAACGAGTTTAAACCTGACCCAAGATTTTAGGACAGTTTTTAGGTAAATTCATATATTACTTACCAGCATAAATTTGGTTATAATTAGGTTTACTTTACTTATTGTTGTGTTTGTTTGTTACATTTAAGATTGTTTATAACTCATCTACGTAATTTATATATTAACTTAAAAAAATAATCGCGGGAATTTCAAAAAGTCAGTATCACGAAATTAGGAACCAGCATTTATTACTTTTCCCTAATTTCGTGATAGTGTAAACTATAGTAGTGGGTAACAAACAGACGTGTAAGTATCGTAAATTTACCGATAGAGAGACAGTAGGGTAGACCGAGGAGAATCGGATCACCTGACGAATCGGATCAAGGTCAAAAATACCTATATTACTATATTAATGTAAACATTTCTTCAAATTGAGCGCAATTCAGTTGAGCCACATTTCCTCGTAGGGTAGGCCGAGGAGAATCGGATCACCGGGCGAGTCGGATCAAGGTCAAAAATACCCATATTAGTTTTTTCACATTTCGTCATATTGAGCGCAATTAAAATGAGCCACATTTCCTCTCTTTGTCCCCGATCGTTTAATAAAATAATAGTTATTTATGTGGCTGGCGCATAATAAAAGACATTAAAAACGAGTGTGGTTTTATGAAACGAGCCCTAGGCGAGTTTCATAATATGATCACACGATTGTTTTAATGCCTAATTATGTACAGTCACATACATAACCGTATACTTAATTACTTATGTTCTGATTTTCATTTAAGGTAGACCGAAGCGAATCGGATCAAGGTCCGAAATCTCTACGTTTTTTTTTAAATTAACGTTAAGGACAACGAGAGGAAGTGTTGCTCAACTGAAGTGTGCTATTGAGCACATTTAGTATTTAAAAAAAATCTTCAAATTGTTGAAGAATCTTTTAAATTACTAAGGGTGCGTTTTACCAAATTTTGATTCTAAGAATAATGCTTACTCTGGGATAGTAATGTCAAAACTCCATAGTAATTTGTCACTAGTATCTGAGAGTAAGCGCTATCCTTAGAATAAAAGTGTGGTAAACTCGAGCCTTAGAGATTTTGGACCTTGATCCGATTCGCCCGCTGATCCGATTTACCCCGGTCTACCCTAATTAATTTTTATTTCGTTATCAATCAAAGAGAGGTTTTTTTGTTTAATGTTCAAGTTTATTTAAGTTTGTTTTTAACCGCCTAAAGAGTATTATGGTATGCAAATCGGTAGATTTTATGTTGTTTAATCATTAAGAAATAAAAACTTTAAGCTGGATCTCATTTAACCATGTTGTTTCAGTTAAACGATATCCGTATAGTATCTTAACTTAATCAAGTTCGTTAAAAATAACATTTTGTTCAAGAAACAATAGTCATTTACTCTAAATATCTTTATCACGAAATAGCGGCCGCAAGTTCACGAAATTAGGAGCAGCGCCTAATTTTATCACGCAATAGGCGGCAAATAAGACGTTCACAATTAAATTAATATATAAAAAAGTTTGAGCAAAATCTATAAAATGTATGCATAAACTAACTGTCAAAGAATCAATATAACATATTCAAAAGCTTTTGTAATGGTATCTTGCTAAGATTTTTATTTAAAAGTACACAAAGTCTCGAGACCCTTAACATACCGTAATAGGGGACATTTACCTTAAACGAATTCAATTCATCATCATAGAAATCTTAGTTTTATATTGTTGATAGTAATTAAATACTACGTAGAACAATAATGTTCAATCACTATGTTACCTTTGCAAAGTAATCGATGATAGGGTTGTGCGCAAACATAATCAAGATGATCTAAATAAAACAAAAGGCGATCACTACGTAATAGAATGCCAATAAGGCAATGCGTTTTACGATAACATGTCAAAACTAATGAGCAACATGTAACTTTCGCCTCTGCCTTGTTCGAGAAACAAATAATTCATTTGGTTTATCCTAACATTGTCGACATTAGGTAGGTTCACTATGTGTACACAGATAGCACTATCTGTAGGGTGTAGTTATAAAATTTTAATATGAATCTTGTTAAATCTGATTATGACTGAACAAGCGACCTTTCTTACACATTTGGAGATTCGCCAGGTGAGTACTTTCGGTATAGTTCCGAATATCACTTCCCAACCAACATAGCGCAAAATTTTATTAGGCCGAAAGGTCGCTTCACAACTGTAACTTTCGCATATTATCATGTTTCAACCTAACCTAATCTTATTACCAAATGAAAATTCAGCTAAATTAATGTTAGCAAATAATCATTTGGTAAATGTTGGTGGTATAGCCGTGTGGTGACGGCAGTGAGAATACATTTGTCACCACCCCAACTCCTGCTGCGGGTATCGTAAGAGTCGACTAAGGGATTTATGTGTCACTGGCCATTATTTGATAAAATATTGATGATGCACACCTTACTGCGATCGCCAATCCGCTTGCCCAGTGTGGCGATTATGGGCATTTACCTCCTAATGCGTCTATATGCATAGTTAAAAGGAGAGGCCTAGGGTATACAGGCCAAAAGCGGGTAGGCCGCCTAAAGCGGGTAGACGCTTATACATCGTTTTATGAAACAGTATTGTAAATGTGAGCGTGCGCCGCACGAGCGCGGCCGCCGACGAGTTTCATTCAACTAGTATTGAGCGAGCCGTAAGATGCCGAGGACACGTGGCTGGAGGCAATACAAGTTTTGTGGTGTTTTTGTTAAAATAAATCAAAGTGATTGTTGTTTGATTAGTCAAATACCTTTGCAGATTACTAGTTAACAATTTTATTGTGTGATTCTGTATAGATTTAACGTTTAAATATGATCAAATGCTTTCAAGCATCTGTTCGTGTTTCAAGGTATTTTTTTGTTAACTTTAATAAGTCGTAATATTTTCTTCGGTTACCGCGAGGATTACTCATGAAATAAAACTATGAAAACGGATAAACTCGCGTATATTAACTAATTTTAACTTCATTCCGACGTTTCGAACACTTTACAGGGTTCGTGGTCTGCGGATGACTGACAATGGAGGAAATTTGATAGATCTACCTCCATCAAAATAAGAAAGAAAGATAAGTACAAAACTACCCACCAAAGAAAAATTACTAAACCACAGACAATAAATTTTAAGGGTGGATGTTAGACGTGTGCGCCGATGTCAAAATGGTCGGCGGCGGCGTTTGCCGAAAAGTCGGCGGCGGCGGCGTGATTTCGGCGTGAAATCGGCGTGAAGGTCACGTGAAAATAAAAGCGGAATTTGATCGTATCTTTGTTATAATTGAGATAAATATACATTTTGAATATTCAATAAACGCCGCCAATGACTTCCTTAACCACAATCTGATCAATAGACGACAGTTTTCTCTTCCTATCATGTTCTAAAGCTTGTCCACGAAATAACGTAGCCATCCTAAAATCAATCTCTACTGTTACACAATCTTCTAACACTTCTAACAGCCACGGGACCGTAAATTGATTCTTCTGTTTTATGTTTAACAATCCAATATCCAAAAGTATTCGCTTAAAAGTCGTCAAAATCAAAATAACTTCAGATAATGCTTAATGCAAAAGTTCACTCCCTAAAAGTGCGATCTTCCGGGACGATTCCAACAATGTTAGACTTGAAATAGTTAATTAAAATGACACACAGACACAGTTTATTATAGTATCTATATTATAATTTAGTTAACTAAGACCCATTGGGAAACTAAATGACCCAAAATGGTAGAATAAGAAAAAACACTGCTTAGTTGTTAGAAGTTTAAATAAAAGCCCATAATTATGGAGAAATTCATATAAATATCAACCACAGCGTTCGAGAAAAAAGGCATAAAGCTCTTCTTTCTAATAATATCTATGCAAAGGTATGGTTTGATTAAAAAGAAAAATACGGCAATGTCTACTTTATTTCGTG
Organism: Thaumatotibia leucotreta; assembly: GCA_025490895.1. Lineage (NCBI taxonomy): Eukaryota > Metazoa > Arthropoda > Insecta > Lepidoptera > Tortricidae > Thaumatotibia > Thaumatotibia leucotreta. The sequence goes on along the minus strand of JALPQI010012979.1, from coordinate 3,996 downwards.
GACAAGCCTTAACATAATATATACATATGTATTTACAACAATAACCGGGCTTGGATTAACTCTATTCATCTTCGTCATATCATGATAATAATGATACGTATTATCTACCGATGGACATTAGGTCCCCAAATCCCCTATCATAGCATGCCATAAGGATAAATAGTGTGCAGCCCACATCCAATGGATACCACCTATCTTTGCCAGGTCATCGGTCCATCACATTGCTAGCTTTCCTACGCTGCGTCGACAAGTTTATGCTTGCCTTTAAGAAATCGCTTGCCCCAACGGTAATTTTGCGGGCAATATGTCCAGTCCACTGCCACTTCAGGTCACACATTTTTTGAGCTAATTTGGTGCTTTCAGTTATTCTGCGGCTTTTAACATTCTTATTTCAATCTTATAGGGAACTCCTCTTTCCATTAGTTACCGTACCACGTTTTGGAGCCGTAACACTTGGTCGAAAAATTTCGTTTTGAAATATACTGCGGGATATTGAATGAGAAGATATTATGTTGTCCGGCATTACTTTACTATTTGATATTTTTCTCAAAGTTAGATCTACCTACCAAACTGGACTAGCTGTCTGTCCCCGGTACACATATTCGTCGACTTTGCTTAGATTTTGACTGGAGTTTGTATCACAAAGACTAGATATTTCATAATTATGGTCTTCGTTGATCTCCGTCTTATCTTAAGCCCAACGCATTCAGGGGCTCTACAGACATCAATGCGTATAGTGATCAAGTTCTCCAAGGTTTCAGCCATAATTACTTTATAGTTGGCGAACCGAACGTGGGTGGTATAACTGATATACTCATGATTGATGTTGATGACAAAGCTCTTTCCAGACCAAAATCTTAAAGACATCTCCCTCCTCCTTGCTTCGTTTTCCTCAGTGCCGAGGGTCGTGACCTCCTCCGTGGATCACATGGTTTCTTATAGTTGTTTTCCAGGCCTTTCGATCTTTTGCTACTTCCAAAGCATCATTGAGTCAGCGAAGTCGAGCAAACTTGCTCTCGCCGATTATGTTGGGCTCGGACACCAACTCTTCCACTTCTGCGTTGCTCCGGACTCTCCAACCTCCATCCTCTCCCTGAGTAGGCCCCAAAATCTTTCTATAAATCTTTTTCTCGGCCATGTGGAGAGGATGGGAGATCACCGAGCCGCCAAAAAGGTCCACCTGGGTCGGACGACCCAGATCGACCGTAGTGGACGGCATCTGGTGGGGCGCCCTAGATACCGATGGATCGACATAGTCCAAAAAGACTTGTGTCAGCTTCGAGAAGCCGAGTTCGATTGGCGACAAGCTGCGCAGAATAGGGAGGACCGGCGGAGCTTAGTGTCGGAGCCCAAGACCCACTTCGGGTCGCTGAGCCAGCGCAGTAAGTAAGTAAGTAAAGCATCACGGATCTGGGCGGAATGTGATTTGCCAACCTGGTCGGACCAACGCATTGGGCTGCGACCTCTTCACCTCTTTCCTTCCAACGACCCAGTGATCATGAGCTTTTCCAGATTGTCTCTTGTTTTCCTGGCTATATGTCCGAAGATTTCAAGAACTCTCCGGAGGCATGTGGTAGACAGTCTAACAGTTACTCCAATCTTACTGAGTATTGATGCGGTGGTCGAATGCTCAATCCAAGATATCCCCAACATTTTCCGCCAGACCCACATTTTGAAGGCATCGATGCGTTTCCTATCACCCGACTTTATTCTCCGAATCTCGGATGCGTATAAAAAGATTGAAAAAACGAGAGCTCGCACTAACTGTATTTTAATTTTACGCGTGATGTTTCGGTCTCGCCAAATCTTCTGCAGACATCTCTCATCATCGTAGTCTACTTGGCTTACTTGTTCTATTGTTTGTTGGTTACTTGTTCTTTGGACACATTGCCCACAAACATGGAAGACCTGCAAAAACTTATTGTCTCAGGAAAGTTTGAAAGAAAAAGACCGAGCTCCATGCACTGGACAGACCGGATCCGCACCACACTCAACATTCGGGTTGCTGAAGCGGTCCACGCTGCCAAAGATCGGGGCCGTATTCGGAAAAGAGAAATTGCTGACTTGATAATCACGACCCCCGGCATTGTGGTATCAGCGCAAGGAGGAAAAGTCTACTTGGTGCCGCTACTGTTTCTCAGTCGATACAAATGCTGCATAGGCCGCGAACGTTAACCAGAAGGGCAAGTTATACATCCGGTCTTCTGTATAACCTGACGTTGCTTGCGTTCGGGAGGCTGGATGTCGTCGAGCCGTGTAATGAGGGACGACACTCGATAGGCTGATATTTTATTTCCTGTATAAGAGCATTACGTAAATACTTAAAGCAAATACGACGATTACGAAGCTTAGTAGAAGAAATAAGTCTGTTATTCAGTCAAGGCCACGCCGATTTCACGCCGACCATTAGTCGGCGGCGGCGGCGTGGCGAAAAAGGTCGGCGGCGGCGTGACGCCGGCGCGGCGCACACGTCTAGTGGATGTACATACAAAATTTGCAAATTAAGCTAGTTATTCATTACAAATATTTTCAGAATGAAGACAAGAGACAAAATAAATAATCTACGCCGGTTCTATCCCTACGCCACTGCCTGAGAAGTATTTCCTTCCTTTGTATGATTGTATTGTTAGGAAGGTATCCCAAAATTGGGACCGGCAAGAAACTCAGCGGGACAACTCTTTTCAAAAACATTTGTAGTACATCTTAAGATCATCATGCATTAAACCAAAACATACAATTTTGATTAATAAGGAAATTTAAAATAATTTTGAAAAAATGTTGCCAGTACTAAAAAGGGGGGAATGGTCACCACCGCCAAATACATCAGCCTCACGGTTTATGTCTAGACTGTTCCTTTATCAGATGAACAACTGGATCCCAAGCTGGTGGTAGAGACAAGCTTCTTTCCATTCTATTAAAGTTTGGATATTTCATTATCTCAATAGCCTCACGCAACTTTCTAGGAATGTTTCTCTTCTCCTTAACGAGAACCAAAGGCTTGTCAAACTTAATAGAATGATTCGGTCCATCACTGACATGCTCCCAAACCGCAGACTGTTGTCGACGGTGCTTGACATCGGCTATGTGTTCCTTCACCCTAGTAGTGATATTCCTCTTTGTCTGCCCAACATATGAAAGCCCACATTCACAGTCCAGCTTATACACTCCTGCATTCAGTAAGGGGGTGCTATACTTAACAGGCCTCAGAAACTGCGACATCTTCTTCATTGGCTTAAAATAGGTTTTAATAGAAGCACGTTTCAAGATGCGGCTGATCCTGTCTGTAACCCCTCCAACAAAAGGCAGAACGGCTGGCCTGCGCTCAACAGTGGGAATCTTCATACGAGTCTTCTGATCGGCTCGAGGGATCTTCAGGTTGTTTGCCCGAAGTGCCTGCCTAGCATGCCGAAGCTCCGCAGCTAGATGCCGATCATCGCATATCTTTTGGGCTCTCTGAAACAAAGATTTGCCTACAGTAGCTAGTTGGCTGGGATGGTGGTGGGAATTGCCATTTAAATACCTATCAGTGTGAGTAGGTTTCCTATATACAGTGTGACCCAAAGTTTTATCCGGATTTCTTATAACCAAAACATCTAAGAAAGACAGAGAACAGTCATTTTCTAACTCCATAGTAAATTTAATTTTATCATGAATGGAATTTAAATGATCTAAGAAAGTTGAAACACTACTTTTGGAAGGATAGTAAAGGTGTCATCTACATATCTTTTAAATATCTTCGGCTGCATGGGAGCCAATGAGAGTGCTCTCTCCTCGAAGTCCTCCATAAAGATGTCTGCGACAACAGGAGAAACTGGAGACCCCATCGCCACGCCATCCACTTGAAGGTAGAATTCACCGTTCCATAGTAAGTAGCCAGATGTAAGGCAATGTTCCAAGAACTTAGCGTATTCCTCTGACATGTTCTGCTCCCTTAACCTTCTCTTGACAATTTCAATGCAGTCTTGCACAGGTAAACTGGTGAATAGTGACTGGACA
>JALPQI010012978.1:0-32116 GCA_025490895.1 Thaumatotibia leucotreta | reverse complement strand
TGACAAGGATTTTAGGATACAATTTAATTCAAAATTAAAACAAGATTAAAAAATACATCAATTTGTTTTCACGTAATTACTACTTTAACGTAATCCCCATCAATTACTGAGTTAGAAAAAATGGTTCCTGATCACGGATTAAGAATCATCGTGTATATGTATCTATCTATTATATATATCGTCGCCTGGTACCCACATCACAAGCCTTAATTGAGCTTACCGTGGGACTAGGTCGATTTGTGTAAGATGTCCCAAGATATTTATTTATTTATTTTATTTATTTACATTAGAATGTACAAAGTTGTTACAACCCAATTTCAATCTTTCATGAACCAATTAAAGTAGAATTTCTTTTATGTCATTGCTTTTTGAAGCAAACGAAATTCTTACCAATTTACATATAGAACAAGGTGTACATTAAAAATAGGAAAAGTAACTATGGCGGGCCCGACGATGTTATTGTTATTACCTAAAGAGTAACATAGTTTTTTTTTGTTTTCAGCAGTGCACTGTGAAAAAAAGGTTTTTTAACAGTAATAACTGTTTTTTTAAGTAATATTCAATAATAAGCTTAAAAAACAACTCTTGACATACGCTGCCAGTTCATATGTTTCGAATAGATATAAACTTATGATAGTATCTTGTTTTATTAAATAGAGATATACAATCACGACACTTCTAAGTGATATTGCTTGGCAAAATGTGGTTTATTTTGATTTTGACATCAAAAAAATATACACAAAATTCATTGTATGAAAAGCTACTTCACAAAATTCTTCTTACAAAACTCCAATTTCATAGGTAATGACCTAATTATTTATAGTTTATAGGACACCTCACTACTCACTAGAAAAGGGTTGCAATATGTACGCAAAAGAGATAGCCTCTCACTGCCACATACCTATACGTACTTTTTAGTACAGATGGTGCCTTTTTAGGGTTCCGTAGCCAAAATGGCAAAACGGAACCCTTATAGATTCGTCATGTCCGTCTGTCCGTCTGTCCGTCTGTCACAGCTGATTTACTCGGAAACTATGAATGCTACAGTATCGAAATTTGGTAAGGATATGTGTTGTATGAACCGCTACAGGATTATGATACTAAATTGTAAAAAAACCATTGGGGTGGGGGCCCTCCATACATATAACTGAGGGATAGAAAAAAAAATTTAGTTGTATATAAGCGTGTGGGGTATTATTAGAAAGGTCTTTGAAAATGATATGAAGGTTTATAAATCTTATCTTTATTTAAGCAAATCGTTTTCGAGATACCAGCTCTCAAAGTCTGAAAAATGTGTCCCCCCCCCTCTATTTTTTAAACTACGCGATATAAAATTCTAAAAAAAATATATGTTAAGCACATTAATAAACTCTATCAACGATTTTTGGTTTGATTAAATTATCTCCTATAGTTTTTGAGGTAGGTTGATTTAACTGTATTTTTTAAATAATAAATTGATAATGGTACGGAACCCTTCGCGCGCGAGTCCGACTTGTAGGTATCCTCATTAATACGTGTAATGGCAAAGGTGGGTAGCATAACAATTGTATCAATAAACCAGTCTTAGCCCAGCACCCGTGTTTGATTGACGATTCCCAAACGACATACATACATACATAACATGACATGGCGCAGTCGGTATTCATAGTTTACAAGATATTATTTGTGTGTTCAATAAATGACAGACGGTGAAAGTGAAAAGTTTGAGGATTCGACGGACGAAATTATTAACAGTTGTAGAAACATGGAATCAGTTTTACCGCCACCATCGCCATTTTTGTTCGAGAACAATCTAGTGAATGTGACTTCGGGAAACTTAAGTGCGGACTGGGACAATTGGAAAAAATCCTTTAAAATCTATTTTGAAGCGTGCGAATTATCAGTGAAAGCGAAAAAGGTGCAGGTGAATATATTATTGCATGTCATCGGAAACAAATGTCGAGAGGTATTTGAGCAATTCTCAGAAGATGACACCGACACGGTAGATGGCATATTAAGGAAATTTGATGCATTTTTTGTTCCCGTTAAAAATTTGGCAGTCGAAAGACATAAGTTTTTTAAAAGAGATCAGAAGGAGTTGGAGTCGACCGAGCAGTATATTTTTGAATTAAATAAGATAGCTGCCAAATGCGAGTTCAAGGAGTTGCGTGATGGCTTAGTCTGCAGTCGGTTTATATGTGGCGTGAAGGACGTGACCCTATCGGAACGAATGCTTAGAGAACCAGATATTACATTAAAAAAAGCAATAGACATATGCAAATTAGCCGAGATGTCCAAAATGCAAGCATTAAATATAAAAACAAATAGTGTCGAGCATCACGTACACCAAATATCAAAAGATAATGATCTCTCTGGAACCACGAGTATTGGGACCCACGACGTGCATCAAGTCAGCAGACAGCCTGGACCAGCTGCCTCGACCCGCCCGCGCCGGCCGCCCTATACACCGACGCGATCAGTTGCGTTTAGCGGAGCTCGAGAAAACCAGGGACATACTAGGTCGTTCTCCACTTCTAATTCCAGAGAAAGAAATACGTTTAACCGTGGCACGCCACCACCATCAACGTCAAGTGACCGAAGGAATTTTTTCAGTTGCAATAATTGCGGTCTTACACACAAAAGGATGGACTGCCCCGCGTTCGGAGTACGGTGTAACAATTGCAATAGGATGAATCATTATGCGAGAATGTGCAGATCACCGCGCCGCGTATACGAAATACAGGAGGACTCCACCGATCAGGTAATCACTCAAAATAATAATGCTAACAGTGACTGGTCAGTACAACTAAAGATTAACAATAGGTATATTAATTTTAACTTGGATTCTGGAGCGGATGTAAATGTTTTGCCTAAAAGATATTTAAGTGATATTCAATTATCACTTGTTGATTTAACTAAAACGTCCACAAAGTTGCAGGGTTATTCTGGTAGTCCTATAATTGTAGTGGGAAAATGTTATCTGAAAGTATCTCATAAGAGTAATACATATTTTTTAAAGTTCATAATTGCTGATGTGAATTCACCTCCGGTACTAAGTAGAAATACATGTGTCGAATTAAATTTGATTAAACGAATCATGTCCGTTACCGACAACTCTCCGAGTGAAAAAATATTGGACGAGTATTTAGATATTTTCGAGGGAATGGGTTGTTTGCCAGGTGAATACAAAATACAATTGAATAATAATGTTGTTCCGGTGGTATATGCACCTAGAAAGTTGCCGTTAGCATTGAAAGATCAGATCAAAGATAAGTTGGACGAAATGGAAAAAGATGGTATTATTTCTAAGGTAGAGGGCCCAACAGATTGGGTCAATAGCATGACTGTAGTGAAAAAACCAAATGGGGACTTACGCATATGCCTAGACCCGCGCGATTTGAATAAAGCAATAAGGCGCGAACATTTTAAACTTCCTACGTTTGAAGAGATCACATCTGAGTTGTTGGGTGCGAGATATTTTAGCACATTAGACGCCAAGCAGGGTTTCTGGCAAGTAAAACTACACCCAAGTTGTACAGATCTTTGTACTTTCAATACAGTATTTGGACGATACAAATTCTTAAGAATGCCTTACGGAATATCCTCGGCATCCGAAATATTCCACAAACGGTTGTATAGTCATTTTGACGATATAGAGGGTGTTGTGTTATTTGTCGACGACCTGTTAGTATACGGTCCAACTAAGGAAATTCATGATCAGAGGTTAAGAGCTGTGTTAAGCAGATGTAAAAATATAAACATAAAATTAAATAGACAAAAGTGTAGGATTGGTCTATCTGAAATAAAGTATCTTGGTCACAAAATTGGCAGCGATGGAATTCGGCCAGACGATTCTCACATATCTGCGATTAGGGATATGCCCATACCTCAAAATGTAAAAGATGTGGAACGATTTTTAGGTCTTGTAACATATGTAAGTAGCTTCATACCTAACTTTTCCGATAAATCTGCTAAATTACGGGAACTATTGCGGAAAGACGTTGAGTGGCACTGGGACAAAAACCATGATGAGTGTTTTAGGGAATTAAAAACATGCTTAACCTCTTCCCCAGTATTACAGTACTATGATGTAAATACCCCTATTGTCATTTCAGTCGACGCTAGCAAACATGGTTTGGGTGCGTGCCTATTGCAAAATAATCTACCTGTATGTTACGCCTCCAAGTCGTTAACGAAAACAGAGCAGGCTTACGCTCAGATCGAAAAAGAGCTGTACGCCTGCGTTTTCGCGTGCGAGAAGTTCTATACATATTTATATGGTCGTACAAATATAACAATAGAGACGGACCATAAGCCACTCGTAAATATAATTAATAAGCCCCTTGCTAGTGCTCCAGCGCGACTACAAAGGTTGTTGATGAGATTGCATCCATATACGTTTTCATTGGTGTACAAACCGGGTAAATATTTGTACATCGCCGACACATTATCGCGTGCACCTGCACCGAACGCGGGCACCCCCCTCCCCCCGCGCGACCACCTCGATGCGCAGGCACAGGTATGCGCGGTGGCGGCTGCCAACCCTTTAACCGATACTCACTTACTAGAGATACAAAAATGCACTAAGGAAGATAATGAACTTCAAAATTTAATGAAATTAATTAAACGCGGATGGCCCAACGATAAAAATAAAATTGACGAAAATTTAAAATGTTATTGGAACATCAAAGAAGAATTGTTAGAATTATGCAAGAGTCTGCTGGTGCACAGGGAAGTTCGTCCCGATCCCGAGATCATGAATAACAGAACAAACTTATATTCACACGTTTATTATTGTCAAATAATATAAGTGCGATACATTTTTATATGTTTTGATTAAAATAAGTTTGTAAAAGTTATAAAGGCTATAAATAATTAAAATATATTGGGACGACACAAATTACATGCTTACAGCGAGGCCACAGATAATGAAAGAGAACGAGGAGTCTACACTCCTGCCACAGATAATATCCAATGTAGAACATAGATTATATAAAAACAGTAATTCCAACACGCCTCCTTATGTTGTACATTGGATAAACCTATAATACAAGACTATGATGGCATATATATAACAATACAGATCAAAAAGGAACAAAGAGACTGACTAGTTAAAAATGACTCTATACATAACAACTATGACTCCAAGTCTTTAGTTAACATACATTTCAGTTTCAGACCCTTAACAAACTTAACATGTTTTTGTGTACTTAATGGTTTTGTAAGAACATCTGCTACCATTTCATCAGTACATAAGTATTGAACATTTATTTTACCATCATGTATAAGGTCTTTCACAAAATGATACCGCAAGTCTATATGTTTGGTTTTACGGTGTGAATATTCTTTGGCTAGTAACAATTTCTGCGCACTTTGATTGTCATTGTATACAGTGACACTAAATTGTTTATCAATTATTTCTGACAAGAAATTCCTGATAAAACATATATCCTTGCATACATCGGAAATACAAAGATATTCACTTTCTGTACTGGAAAGCGCAACACATCGTTGTTTTCTTGCTTCCCAGTTGATGACATTATTACCAAGTTTTACTACAAAGCCAGTATATGACTTGCGGTCAGTTATTTCCTGAGCCCAATCGGCGTCTGAAAAAGCATTTATTTCAAAGTTTCTATCCTTTACGAAATAAAGACCATGATTGATTGTACCGGCTAAGTACCTCAATACTCGCTTTGCAGTCCGCCAATGGCTTTCATCAAAACATGTACTGAACTGGCTTAATTGGCTACATGCGAATGAAATGTCTGGGCGTGTACAAACAGACAAAAACATTAATGAGCCTAGTAGTTGCCTATACTGATAAACATTGTCATCCAATGGTTTGTTAGACTTTTCTAATTTACAATTTACAGGTAATGGAGTTGAAACTGGTTTACAATCGGACATATTATAGCGCTCAAGTAGCCTCTTAATATAATCATGCTGGTCTAAAACAGTTACATTATTGTATTTGGTAACGTTCATCCCTAAACAATTTTTTAAAGTACCAAGATGACGTATTTCAAAGTGCCGTTTTAGCAATGATGTAACTGTTTGAATACAATTATTGTGAAACACATAAAAATCATCAACAAATAAGGCTATAATTATGTACTCAGTCTTATTTTTTCTTACATACACACATGGCTCGCATTTACTTTGAACGAAACCATTATCAGCAAGCAATGTGTGAATCTTAATGTTCCACATACGGCTAGCTTGTTTTAAGCCATAAATACATTTTTTTAAGTAAACAAACTTTACTATTGTTAGATTGAAAACCGGTTGGCTGCTCCATGTAGATCTTTTCGTCTAACTCGCCATTTAAAAAGGCTGTGGTGACATCAATATGATCCATGCACAGGTCCAACTGATTTGCAATAGCAAACAAAATTCTTAATGTTGAATGTCTAACCACAGGCGAATAGGTATCGGAATAATCAATTCCTTCTTTTTGACTATAACCACAAGCGACTAGTCTTGCTTTATACCTAGTAAAGTTGCCTGTAGCATCAAACTTTTTCTTAAAAACCCATTTGTTTCTTACAACATTAACATTCTGTGGACGATCAACTAAATCCCACACTTGATTTTTAATCATAGAGCTCAACTCAACTTCCATGGCACCAGACCATTCCTCCTTTTCAGGTGAATTCATGGCATCCCGGTAAGTAAGTGGCTCGAGTGATGAACTTGCTGCAGCCAACAGTGACGATATGTGAAAATCATTATACCTTTCGGGAAAAATACCTCGAGTGCTCCGCACTGGGCGAGAGTTAGACGGAACAGCAGAAGCTTCCGCTAACATCGGCTCGTAGTCTGGAGATGCAACAGGGAGCGGTGGAGAGGTGACAGGGCTGGATAGCACCGAGTCCTCGCCGCTAGCCTCAGAGACATCTTCAGATGTGCGATATTGGTCAGACAGAGGTGACAACACTGGTAAGCTCGCCTCCTCCTCTGAAACCGATAAAGAGCTTCGATTACATATTTTATCATTATTCACATTGTCATCATGGCGTTTAGGAGTACTAAGACTATTATCAATGTCATTACTACCTATACTAATATCACAGTTAGTATTTAAAACATTATTGCAGCTAGAATTATTATTTTTAAAATGATCATTAACACTGACATTGTTAATAAAATTATCAAAAATAATAACATTTGCTCTTTGGGCCTCATCATTAGCATGTAAATTATTTCCAAATTTGTCCTCAAGAAAAACAACGCTTCTAGAATAAATAACCCTTTTGGGATTAACTGGATCTATTAAGCGATATCCCTTGCACGTCTCACCATAACCTACAAAAATATGCTGTTTTGCTTTAGCATCAAGCTTACGTCTCTTTTGATTAGGCACATGAGAGTATGCTACACAGCCAAAAACGCGTAAATGACGAAGATCAACACTAGATCCGGTCCATATACACTCAGGAATTCTGCCGGATAATGCACTGGTAGGCGACCTATTTTTTAAATAAATAGCCGTCATAACAGCTTCGCCCCAGTAGCGATCAGGCAACTGAGATTCCTGTAACATGGCTCGAGCTTTTTCAAAAATCGTGCGATTTACTCTCTCACTAAGACCATTTTGAGCAGGACTGTAAGGACAAGTAGTTTGGTGGATAATGCCTTCTTTTTTAAGGAAATTGGACAAATTTTTATTGCAATATTCAGTACCCTGGTCTGTGCGTAGAACTTTAATACGCAATCCAGTTTGTCTTTCAACTAAAGATTTAAAATTAACAAAATGAGAACTCACCTCGGATTTATTCTTGAGAAGATAGCCGAAGGTGCGTCTTGACTTGTCATCAGTAAACGTCAACAAATAACGAGCTCCTCCCCAGCTGGGTACTTGAACAGGCCCGGCAATGTCACTATGCACCAGGTCCAGAAGGTTGGCAGCACGCCCCGCACTTGACTGAGGAAACGATGTTTCACACATCTTTCCAGTAAGGCAGGCGATGCACCGAGCCGGCACGCCGTCTTCAGGCTGAAAAACGACACCACACTCATGCCCTCCACCTAGTATGGACATACCTTTGGAATTCAAGTGACCTAATCGCTTGTGCCATGTAGAAAAAGGCACAGCAGTTGCAGCATTGGCACTCATGGTTCCATGCCCTTGCATGGACATAGAGTTACCTATTACGGGGTCAGGTCGAGTTTGCAAGACATTGTTTACTTTAAACTTATACAGACCGTCTTGTTTGTTAACAGAAAAAACCTTTTTGCCTGTGACTTGACATGTACTGTAAATATTACATTTATCTTTTTGGAAAATAACAACATAACCTTTACTAGTAATTTCACTAACAGACATTAAATTCTTAGATAGACCAGGCACAAATAGTACATTATCTAAGGAAACTTCAGGAGAAATAACAGTCTTACCAACAAATTCACTATTTAGTTGCTGTCCATTTGCAATAGTTATCACACACTTTCTGTTCTTGACATCATGCAGCAGAGACATGTCCCCTGTCATGTTTGCAGAAGCACCACTGTCCAAGACATACTCCTTAGAGTGGGAAACGGAGAAGGCTGAAGCATACATAGTGTGTTCCTGTCCATTCTTCTTTGCTTCATCTCTCTTTTTCTTGAAACAGCGACTCGCAGCATGACCATTCTTGTTGCAGTAAGTGCAGATGTTAGATTTGTTAAAATTAGAAGACTTCTTCCTGTTCGCCATAAAGGCAATGTTGTCTGTAGCAATATTACTTCGCCGGTGATCCTCCTGCAGTAGTCTGGTCCGGACTACCTCACTTGATAAGGTTTTGGTTAAACTGGCCGTCTCAAGGCTAGACACAAGCACGTTGAACTCTTCAGGTAAGCCCGATAGAAGAATTTCAGCTGTTTCTTCGTCGGCAATTACCTTTCCAATATCCGACAGCTGCGTGACGAGCTTAAGGACTCCGTCTATGTATTCTGACATGCTAGAGAAGTGGCTATATTCAACGCGATGTAGTTGTCGTAATAGTAGTACTCGCCGGTATAGCCCTTTGTCCTCAAAAGTGTCGGAAAGCGACTTCCAGGCTTCCTTAGCGGTCTTCGCAACGCGCACGTACTGGTAGAGGTTAGGTTCACATGAGAGACAAATTTTTGCCAAAGCACGTGAATCCCGCGTAGCATCGGTGTCTGTGCCATCAACGCAGCTCCACAAACCATCAAGAGTCAGCACCATTTTGATAGCGAATTTCCAATTGATCCAATTATCGATACCTTTGAGTTTTTCGATATTGGTTGAGGTTATGTTGCACGCGGTCCCGCCTTGTTGCGTCATGACTCGGGTAATCTGGTAACGACGTTTAAGGTTTTGCTTTCTTAGCTTACCTAAATTGATCTGCTAGGACCAGAACCTGTTAGAATTATGCAAGAGTCTGCTGGCGCACAGGGAAGTTCGTCGCGATCCCGAGATCATGAATAACAGAACAAACTTATATTCACACGTTTATTATTGTCAAATAATATAAGTGCGATACATTTTTATATGTTTGGATTAAAATAAGTTTGTAAAAGTTATAAAGGCTAAAAATAATTAAAATATATTGGGACGACACACAAATTACATGCTTACAGAGAGGCCACAGATAATGAAAAAGAACGAGGAGTCTACACTCCTGCCACAGATAATATCCAATGTAGAACATAGATTATATAAAAACAGTAATTCCAACAAGAATTAACCACTGACTTCGGCCTAGTATGGAAAGCTAATAGGATTGTAATACCTAAGTGCATGCGCTCTGATATGTTAAAAAGAATTCACTCCAGTCACTTGGGATTAGAAAAGTGCAAACTTAGGGCTAGGGAAACAGTCTACTGGCCAAACATCAACACTCAGTTACAAGATTACTTATCAAACTGTCAGGCGTGCCTTACCTACAAAAAACAAAATCCTAAGGAGCCTCTAATATCACACGACATACCTAAAAAACCATGGCGCAAAGTGGGAGTAGATATTTTTCATTTGGGAAATCAGTCGTATGTACTTGTGGTGGATTATTTTAGTAAATTTATTGAGATGTCAAAGTTACAAAGTTTAAGATCAGAAAACGTGATTGTAAAATTAAAACAAATATTTCGAAGACATGGTATACCAAAAATCGTAATGAGTGATAATGGGCCGGAATTTTCCTCAAACCTGTTCAGAGAATTTTCAGTAGATTGGAAATTCCACCACGTAACGTCATCGCCGGGATATGCACAGTCAAACGGACAAGTAGAACGATCGATACAAACTATAAAAAATATAATTAAAAAAACTAATTTTGATAGATCAGATCTAGACATAGCATTATTAGAGTACACATGCACACCGATAAGTGATAGCTTGCCGTCACCTGCAGATCAGAATATACCTACTAATGCGTTTTATCGTACTCGTTCCGGCAGGACAGTGCGACCTCCTGATCGGTGGGGATACCCTCCACCCGCCGCGTCCATCGCTGTTAATCCGGTCACGTGAGGCACAATAAAAACTTTATTTTGTATTGCTTACTTCGTAACGAAATTGTTAAATTGAGAAATGTATAACTAGATATTAAGTTACGTAAGTACCTAAAAATAATAAGAAATTCTAATATCAAGTGTATTCCAATATTATACTATAGGTTAATATAAATTATAAAAATGCATGTGTTCCATTAATGCATATTTTGCCATTCTATCATCGATGTAACTAAATGCGTAACTATTTAGAACTTAAATTTTTATTTTTATTTCAATTTATTTATTAGTCCAAATTTACATCATCTTGCTAGATTGTAAGAGATATTCAAGTGAGGATTAATATAAAATATCAATGTACATATAAAAAATCCATTCGCATGTAAAAAAAAAAAAAAAAAAATCATATGAGTAATGAAATGTATAATGCATGATATTCTTTAATCTCATTTCAATTTATTTATTAGTCCAAATTTGTATCATCTTGCGAGAATTGTAAGAGATATTCAAGCGTGGATTAAAATAACATAACAGTGTATTTATATACATAAAAAAAAAAAAAAAAAATTGCATGTAAAACTAGTCAAAACAAGGATAAATTTATGCTATTTTATTCCTACCTACTTGCGTTTATGTAAGAAAGGCGGAAGCCCATACTACTTTGTTTTAAATTTAAATTGTACCTACATTTTATTAACGTTTTCTCTCAAATACCTCTTGCTGCGTATGAATGGAATAATGAAAAGATAAATGTCGTGAAACATGTGCCTATTAGCCTTTAGTCTGCCAGTAACCGATACAGCAAAAACCGTTACAGTTTACAGTTAAAAAAAAAAAAAAAAAAAAAAGTATTTCGATAAAAGTGATAACTGTATGTTTCTCTGTAGGATTGAAGGCTGATACGAACATCTCTCACCTTCATGCATATACCTATTTACCTATATGCTGTTTTTGTTATAATCATTTGTTTTTTAAAAGAGAGGTTGTAGGTATCCTCATTAATACGTGTAATGGCAAAGGTGGGTAGCATAACAATTGTATCAATAAACCAGTCTTAGCCCAGCACCCGTGTTTGATTGACGATTCCCAAACGACATACATACATACATAACATGACACGACTCGCACTTGGCCGGTTTTTTTTAGGCTCTAGTGCGAGAAGTGGGTCATTTTACGTCAGGTCCAAAACTTCGGAGGGCCATCTGCACTAAAAAACGTCGTACTAGACACGTGCAATAACGAAATTCGTAACTCTAGTCGGTTTATAACACTCCCTGTCGGTCGTGTTTTAATACATCGCCACTCGTTTTGAATTTCATGTTTTTCGCACTTGTGTCGTAATATACTATTTTAAACCTGAAAACAGTTAGTAAATCTCTCGATTGTGCAGAGTTGGGCATTATCTAGATAGTTAGTTATCTAGATATTATTTTAAATAAAATCATCTCAAATAAATTTATTTGAAGATAATTCAATTGCAAATATTTTAGTTGTCAACTCTTTTATTTAGATAAATTATCTAGATGAAGATAACGGGCCTCGTTTGTTCTTGAAGTAAGCTCAGATAAAACATCAGGTCAAACCGTCACTATGACATTGCTCATTAAAGTAGACTTAAGTAAAGATAATTCAGCTTTTATTTTAAACGTCAAATAAGTTATTTAGATAAACGTTGATTCATCTAGATAAATTCAAAATAACAAATGAAGGATTATTTAGTTATTTAAATGAAAGATGATTTAGTTATCGATCCGATTATTTGTAAAAAGATAATTTTTGCCCAACTCTGCGATTGTGCTAGAAAAATATCTGGGTATAATAATGATACTATAGGTAAGATACAACATTATGGGAAACGCACAAAGATCTGATTAAGCAGCGCGTCGTAGCTCGCGATCTCGTTCTCACACCGCTGGATCTCCTCCTGCCTCTTGATTTCCTCCACCTCGTCAGCCTCGCAGAACCTGCGGGAGCCCTTTACGCGAAGAAACTCTTCGAGCTTGGCCAGGTGGTTGATCTCGCCTTCGTAGGATTGCATTTCCTGCAGATGAAATATTGTTTGTTTGAATATTAGTAATTAGATGTTGTATTACCAAATAAAAGACCCCAACCCCAACTCCTCCTGCGGGTGTCGTAAGAGTCGACTAAGGCATTGAAGTGTCACTGACCATATTTGACTAAAGATTGACGATGGGCAGCAGCGTCATCATAGTAGACACATTACTGCGATCGCCAATCCGCTTGCCCAGCGTGGCGATTATGGGCATTTACCTCCTAATGCGTCTATATGCATAGTTAATAGGAGAGGCCTACGTCCAGCAGTAGACTATCATAGGCTGATGATGATTACCAAATAAAAGATACCGAAGTTTACCAACGATGGAGGTTTAAACCCACGTACCAGCTTTCGGGGCTGATGCCTAAACCACTCGGCCTCTCCATCTTAGCGTATACCGGTCATATTTCTCGGCTATATGCTATCTGTTATAGGGCTAAGCGCCTTTGACCATACTGCTACAAAACGTGCTAGCCGCCTTCTATCCGATTCCCTTCCGGCATTCTGGTATAGCTGGAAATATATGGTGAAGCCATCTATACATGGTAAAAGCTATATCTGGGAGAAGCTTAGGCTCAGCAGTGACTTGGAACAGGCTGATAGTGTCACAGATGTGTTGATGACAGATTCCGATCAGAGTGTCGTCGCCATTGCCGCCAATCCGCTTGCCCAGCGTGGCGATTATGGCCATTTACCTCCTAATGCGTAGTTAATAGGTGAGGCCTACGTCCAGCAGCAGAGTCAAACGCAAACCCATGTTCGGAGTCTTTCCGGTGGACAATCTAAAAGTTAAGGCCTAGAAAGTTTGATTTTCTTATGAAAGCCTTAATTATCTTCATTAAGACGTACTCCTTTTTCATTCCGTTGTATGATAAAAATCACCTACCTGTCCACAGGCTGTTAACTATCGATCATAGGAAAGAAAAAGTGCGTGTTCAGCTGAACTGTAGAGCCCGTCTTTCCTGTGGCCAACAGCAAGCAACTGGTAGGAGTGTAGTCGTGGTTTTTATCATATAATTCAATAGGAATGGAGTGCCTTTAAGTGACAATAAGGGTTTAATAAGAAAATTAACTCTCATAGCACTTAACTTTTAAAATGTGCACCGAAAAGACTCATAACATGATTTTGAGTTTGACCCAGCAGGTGCCAGCAGTGGACTGAGATAGTCTGATGAAGTGTTGATGAAAAATATAGTAGGTGCCTTAGGTAAAACATCTCCAAAATTCAAACCGCTATATCCCTATTCAGCTGAAACAGCCCCCTCCATTTCAAAGCCTCCAGCTTCCTGATGTACTCGTCTCTATCCCCAAAAGCAGTTGCGGCGATCTCGAAGATGTCCATGAGGTACTCCTTGCCCTTCACCAGCTTTCCGATGGTGTTGTTCCATTGGACGTTGAAGCTATTCCTGGAGAGAACTTAACCTATCAGGATATATGGAGGATAAAAAGGGAGTTATAACTATCGTGAGACTCAAACATATTAAAATATTTAGCAAACGGGTTACTCACGTAATTTAAGTCGATAATTGCTCGACATGTTTCGATCCTCATCATGGAGAACCCACAGTACACGTCGGGCTTTGGTTGCGGTACTCCATGATGAAGATCCCCTAAATGGTTCGAAACATATAATTATCGACATAACTTACGTGAGTAACCCGTTTGCTAAATATTTCAATATAAAAAGGGAGGTTCATAATCTTCAAATTTAGGCAGCTAGGCCTTTCTTTAGTGTTTAAATAATCTAGCCAGCTGAGCTTAGAGTGGCACTGAGGCGGGATTCAGTTACTTACCTCTATATTTTAAGGCGGAATAGTGTCCTAAGCCTAATAATAACTATCCGCCTTCTTCTTTTCAGTTATTTAACAATAATTTTAAACATAACCTCGATTTAGACATAGAGTGTACTTAGGTCCTCTTGTATACTAGAGATCCTCTTTTGCATTGTTGCTTGTACAGTCCGCGTCAAAGATATCATTACACCTAAACCGTGATGATATCTTTGACTCGATTGTAATGTAAACGTCACATTCTCACATTACATCAATGACGTCTGCAGTACTCGAATATTGTTACTCATGTGAACGTTGTTAAGCAGTAACTTACCTCTCTACCATCAAACGATGGATTTCATCCCGTATATGCTTGTTGTCGAAGTTGACAACGCAGAACCGCTTGGTGGCCAGGTCCAGTCGGTTCTCCATGCGCCGAAGTCGGGCAGTCGCATCCTCGATCATTGCCAGCTCCTGTAACCGAAGCAATTATAATTATAGGATAACAAGTGCTAATAATTATCGAAGCACGCACCACCAATTCAAAGTTTTTGATGCGTTACTGTAGGGGTTGTAAGTATCACTGACCTACTACCGCGAAAATCGAAATTCGTAAATTTCGACATGACTTATTTTAATATCGAAATGAAAGTTACTTACCGAAGAGGTCAAATGTGGTAGAATAATCTTTTAAGTTGGTAATGGGCTATTCCGTAACAATCGTAACATCGATAAGTCGATAAAATAGGTTGGTCAATCCCTTTGACAGTTAGATTTTCGCTATAAAAATTCCGGTCCTTGATCATTGACCTGTTGTATCATCCCGAAGGAATGACTTGCATAACTTACATTAGACATACAATGTTAGACATCATTCGTTTCATTCATCCCAGCTCTTCTACCCTTTACCTGGATACCGCTAATTGTCTCTGTCACTTTAATGAAGGAATTAGAGTGACAGAGACAAACTCGAAGTTTGCAGAAGGGTCGCCCTACCATGACACAGTCTACTGTCGCCTTTGACGGGGTGATCGCTATGAGCATTAGAATGCTCATAGCGATCTTGCGTCACCCCGTCAAAGGTGAAGATGGCACTCGTTGGGTTTTTAGACGGCAGTTCAAGCATTGCCCCGTAGTCCGTCATATCTGTCTCAGATCACGAAAAAGGATGCGTAAAAGCATTTTCCCAACGTTAAAAAAAGGGTAGGTACCGGTAAAGGTTTCTAAAGGTTTCCTATTAACTCACATCAGACTCCGTAGGCACCTTCTTCATGAGCTCCTGCAGCCTCTTAGTGGCGAGGTAGTTCATGCAGTCCAGCTCCGCCTGCTGGTTGCGCTCGTTGTGAACCTCCAGGTCCAGGTGCTCGTACTCCACTATGGAGTGGCTGGTGCTCCGCTTGTTGCATCTGTCTCGGAGGCCGTGCTGGCCTTTCCTTGCCAGCTGGAAGACAATCGAGGATTCTGTGAGTTCTCAACAGGCAAGTGCAAGTATATGTATCGAATCCTCTTATAAATTATGTTACGACATTCTTATTAGGACATTTCTTTGAGCGTATCAACCGCCGTGACTTCGGTGGCAATATTATTACCCGATTTCCGTGGGTATCTCATGCATTTTTTGGATATCTTGGTAGTTGTCAACTACGTCTACCAAGATATCTAAAATTTCTTGTATCTCTCACGGGATTCGTGAGATAAGGCTGCCACAGAAATTACAAAGAATTAAAAGAATTAAAGTGTACCGGGACATACTTAAAGGATTTTTATTTACACCTTTTTTTACTCTTGACTGTTGTAGGGACGGAGCTAAGAAATGAGGTAGTGATATTCACCTCTCATTGCTTATCATAGCACCGTCCCTACATCTTACGCAACTTACAGGTGCAATCCCGGGCTAACATAGACATATGTACTTACATTGATACACAGCAGGGTCTCCCTCATCTCATGATCCAGGATACTGAGTTGCTTCTCCTGTGGAGCGAGCTGCGGTTCCCCGCCAGCTTGCTTCTCCACGCTGCACATCGGCGCCAGCTTCTTGAACTGAAGTGATCGGTAAATTGCAAATTAGTCAACATCTTAAGGGGGTGTGTTGATGGTTGACTACACCCCTGGGTGCTTAGACAAGTAGCCAATCGTCAATCGTAAACGAAAAGCAGCTAACTGGCTTTGTCGCACTTATATGAAAAGAGTGACAGAAAGAGAAAACTACGGTACGCTACTAAGCGTTAGCGATTGATAACTTAGCTAAGCATCCTGTCTGCCTAATTGGAAAACTCGATTATGAAATTTAGGAATTATTTTCTGAGTAGAAATATTTTTCCAACGCAACTTTTTTATGTAGACTCGTATCTAATTATATCGAATAGATTAATGAAAACCTCGAGACCTTGACAGCCTTACAGTTACAGTACCTACAGTAGAGGTCTTGGGGAAAAGTTATTTGTTATTATTTCATAATATTATTATCAATTGACCATCTTTATCATTGTATTCCATATTAGACAACGGGACTCCAAAACCAGCCTTAAAATTCAGCTATATTCTACACAGTAAATTGGGTAATAGTTGTCGAAGATAACTTGATTAATTAATTAACTTGATTAACCGAATGGAAAATACACTAGGTAGATTCTATATATCACAACAAAAAGAACGAAAAGTGCTAAGAAGCTTTGGATATAGATTGTATAGATCTCAGAATTATGGGAATGTTTACCAACTGGAACGGCGATAACCAGAAGAAGATTAAAAGGAAAAATCTACAAAGGCTTATAGCGTCTAGCGTCAAGGGAAGTAATTTAAAAGTTTTTTCGAAAAATGAAGTGACGTGAAGGCAGTTGAAAGCACATGAGATATATGCTACCGCCCTAGTGTAATAAACTTTTCCTAACTAGTGCGTAAATTAAATTTCTCTTTTTAAGGCACTTGTTATGAAAAAAGTCGTTCGATACACGTGTAAAAACTTCTTTTTAACTCGGGAGACTGTCGCCCTCATTTCACACGGGCTCCAACTTTCACCCTCGTTAAAAAATAAAATGTTTGCACTCGTATCGAAATGTACTATTAATCCATGTAAACTCCATAGCAAAAATCAACTTTTGTCTTGAACTTAAGCCAGCTCTTTGCTATGTTTCATATCAAATAGATACTGCTTTTGGGTTTGGGAGGTTATTCTTCGAGGGGCGTTTTTCCGCCGTCGTCGTCGTGATAGACTGTAACGGAGGGACTAGTAGATAATAACAATATTGATTACGCTTGATTTAGTACTGGTACTAAATTACGTTTACATTAAAATAACACTCTTAAGGTGCATTCAGACCAAACGAGCATTCGCTAGTCTATCCAATATATAGATCCAATTTCGAGTGGGGGGATAGAATAGCGAATGCTCGTTTGGTCTGAATGCACCTTTAGGGTCACTTCTTGTAACAATATATGGCAAGACGACAATGACGAAATAAAAACGCCGTAAAACGCTGAATACTGCCCATGGGCGTCCCAGCCTGCCTTCACTTCTCGCACATACTCCCGTAAGAAGTAATGAATAGGTACCTAACGAAATGTAATAGATAATTATCTTACCATGCGCTGTACATTGCTGAGCTCCGCTTCGGGATCGATTACCTTCTGTTCCACTTGCTGTGGCATCTTGATAAAATACTATCACAAATAAATCTATACGAAGAGGGAAAAATATTCGTCAGAATACAACACTGACAGAAGAATATACTGTCAGTTGCTTTTGATTGTTGTTTTTTTTATTATTTTGAGGTTGTATTAATATTTTTTTACTAATATAAACTTCTGTAAAAAAGTTTTGTCAATGAAACATATTTTTTTGATAAAAGCTTTTATCGCCGTATCGTTTCATTTTCCTGACTTCCTTCAGACTCGATCATCAATTCATCAGACTGAAGTGCGTGGCCAAGAATCTTTTAATTAATTGTTTATGCATCCTCATCCTTGCGATACAAAAAAAAGTGGTCGGGGGGGAAGCCCCTCACATTAAAAAATAACAAAACTAGTACCTCCCTTACACCAACCTGGAAAGGTTCGTTACGTATCTACGTTCTAACTAACCCTTAGAGCAGAAACAAAAGACCCGCGCAGCGGGGCTTCGTCAACTGGTTCCCAGGTCTAAATTACTACTGAAATTCTTTGAACAACGAGATAAATGGTGTAAGGAAGGTTAGGTTTTAAGAAATAAAACATATTTTTAAGTTAGTTTCAGTCCATTCAATTGAATACAGTCATAATTTGTCATAAATATCCAAAATGCTTAGGGCATACAAGTTTTAGGAACAACCAAGTTTGGATTAATAATTTCGGCAAAACGAAAATATGAGCAACATTGTTATTGCCATAAATTTTTCGGCGCAAAGTTGTTATGCGACAAATGTTTCGAAATAAAAAAAACTACCGATATAGTAAAGAAAGTACAGTAAGGAAAGAATCTATTTCTTCGCTATACTAACAGTCTGAACAATAACAGGAGCAACTCGCTTATACGACTTAGATTTTTCAGCATCATGAGTTTTCGCATGTCTCTTTAGATCCCACTTCTGAACACACGCATATTCGCACTGTTCGCATTTAAATCTCTTATCTCCTATATGTCTTTTGATATGTCTATCCAAATGATTCTTACTAGTCGCTTCGTATTCACACCACATACATTTGTAAGGTTTGATTCCCTTATGAATGTATATATGTTTGGTTAGACTACCTAATTCTGAAAATCCTTTGTTACATTCTTTGCATTTGTACGGACGTTCTTTAGTATGTACTCGAAGATGAGATACTAATCTGCTTTTTGTAGCACATTTGTAGTCACATACAGCGCAAATTACGAAGCCTGTGTGTTTTTTCATATGGTAATGTATTCTCTTCTTGTAAGGGGTTTGGTAATCGCATTTCTTGCAATAGTATACATTTGTTCCCTTTTCCGTTTTAGAATTGTTTACTTTAACATCGGAATTTGCTTTGCAATCAGTGCTTGGTATAGTTCTTATTCTTCTACGATCTAGCTTTACAAAAGATTTGCCTTTAATTGTCTTTATTTCTTTGCTTGAACCCGAAGAATTAATATTCTTTATATCACTATTTTTATCATCCCTAAATTCGCTTAACTCATTATCAATAGGTAGGCTCATTTCTACATCAACTTCGACCAAACTTTCATTATCAAAAGAAGACAAGTTAGAAGTTTCATCGTTATTATCAGTATTGGACTGTTTATTAGTTTGTAATATTTCAGATTCAATTTTTATGTATGGTGTCGCTTTGACTTTTACAGTTTCTATGGAAATTGTATGATTCTTTTGATTGAGAGGTTCCTTGGTAAAAGCACACACTGGCTCTGGAACATCTGTAATTTAAAAACAACAATAATTGATAAAAAAAATATAGCTACTTTAAAGTTTATGGCTAGATAGGACAGAATGATCTTCTGAATTATATGAATGGCATTAAAATTACACTTACCAGCAAAACAATCTGTCATCCCAATCGGTTCAGTCTTGACCATAGCGTCATTGTCATTAGCCAGATCTTCAGTATTTTGTGTTTCATCAGGTTCCATCTTAACCCTAACCAAATCTTCAGGATTCGTTGTATCAGGATATTCAGGATCGATTTTAACCATAGCATTATCAGTCAGATTTTCAGGAGTCTGGCTTGGCTTAATTATCTCACCTACCAAATCTTCAGGAGTTTGTGTCTGTATTGCCTTAATATTAACTATGGAATTACATTTCTGGGCTGAATTTTGTGTCTCGCACTCGTCTGTCATGACATCGTCTGTTCTGTTCACGTCTCTGGGTATCATGGGTGCCAATGTAAAGATTGGAAGGGTATCAGCTAGGTCATGCTGCTGCCGATCTATTGATTGTATGGCTTCTTCGTTGAGCTGTGAATAAATTTTTGATTGGTGTTCGCTTTTTCAGGATTTCAAGTTCGGGGTGGGTTTTCAACTGGCTTAACCAAGATGCCATTCTGCAATCGTATACGATAAGCGCTAAGTCACGTGACAACAGTAATGTATGGGTAATGGTGGTGACTTTTTGTACGAATCAGTTATTATAGGTATACGATTGCAGAATCATCTTGGCTAGGCCTGCAGGGACACTTCGGATTGTGGCGTTAAAATGTGTGAAGCAAACGCGTTGGCACTCGCTGCCTAATGGCCTGGTCTACTATCGTGAATATCGAAATTCGGAAATTTCGAGGATTTTTCTGTCACTCAAACGAAGGCATCATTAGAGTGAGAGAGCAAATCTTCGAAATTTACGAATTTCGTTTTTCACGGTAGGGGCACCGGCTACAGTGGTCTAAGGCGACCGGTGGGGCGAAAAACCAAACGAGCGTGAGGGAATTCCGATATCGGCCTCTCACTCCAACTTATGGATTCGCTCGCTGCCGGTCGCCTTAGACAAGGGACCAATTTCTCGAAAGCTTGTAACTTGTAATACAAGTAGAAGTCTCTTTTTCGAGAAATAGCTTGTAAAGTGTGATACAAGCGGAAGTCCTGATCTAATTAACAGTGTCAAAAAGAGATTTCCACTTGTATTACAAGTTACAAGCTTTTGAGAAATAGGTCCCAGGCTATATCGTTGCCGATTTCTAAGAATGAATATTCGACAGTTTAAAAATGATCCTAATATATATAACGTTAAGACCGGAAAAATGGTGAGTCTTACCCTCATATTAAAAAAGATTAATCTACAATTGTCAAAAGTTCATTATTAGTTATTAGAAATCAGCAACTATAAAAACTCGTGTAGATGCACGCGTGCCTTGCTTGTGTGTGAGATAACAGATAATATTTACTTTTAACCAATAACCATAGCTCTCTGGAACCTAACCTAAAGTACCCTGCATTGAAGCCTATAGACCATACTCACAATACTAGGGCATTGGCCACTGGCAAACTATTTGTCCCAAGGATAAGCAATTATTATGGGGATAGAACGCTGAAAAAGCGTATTCCATATTTACTAAACAGCTTGCCTGCAGCCATCAGACATGAAAGAAATTACTTATAATTAATTCAGGAGACTGCTAAAGAAGCTTTACTTGATTGCTAAGTAATGCTTCTTTAGTGGTAGTTATTATTAAGTACAATTAGTTAAATAGATTATATCTCAGTCAAAACAATTAATTAAGAGACTGCCGCTCCCACAGTCAAACTGTTGTAACAATTTTGTGGGACGATATTGTAATTATTAAAATTGTGTCAAATAATTCAATAAAATAAAATAATAAAACATGCCAAGCTAACAAAACAAGGTAAGGGTGCGAGGGGGTGTACTTTCGGTGGGAGGCAGGGGGTGCCCATACTGTACGTTAGTTTTTTATTATTAAAGCCTATATAGTGTCCCACTGCTGGGCAAAGGCCTCCCCCTAAGTCTCCAATCGTCCCGGTTTTGAGCAATCTGTGGCCAGCCGTTGAGATACGCGTCCAGGTCGACCCTCCACCTCCTCCTGGATCTGCCAGCTGCTCGCCTGTCTTGTGGCACCCATTCCGTAACTGTACGTTATTACTATTTATTATTCAGCTTATATTTAGCTTCGTTCCTTACCTGATTCTCCTGCAAAAGCCGAGTGAGTAAGGCTTCAGAGATGGCAACTTTTTCCTGCAATCTGCGGCATTTTTCCAGGGTTTCCAAGCAAGGAGCACAGAGCGAATGAGGCTTGACATGTTCTGACATCTGGAACACCGTTTCCATAAAGGTGCATTTAAACCAAATAAGCATTCGCTCATTCTATCCCCCCACTCTACGAAATTCGTTCGTTACACAAAACGTGATTCGTAAATTCGTTGATTTCGTATAGTGGGGGATAGAATGAGCGAATGCTCGTTTGGTCTAAATGCACCTTTACATTAAACCGAACCGAGTATCATGAAATTCATGAATGAATAAACTTTTTTTTCTGTTATCGCTATGGTTACAGTCACGCTAGTTTTATGCAAAATTGTGCTACTTAAACTACGCAGACATGCGTTTTTCTGGTGTTAATACGCCCTTTCCTTAAAAGGCCACCCAAAAAAATGGACTACATGCATGTTTTCACAATTTAAGTATATCAATTTTGCATAAAACTTTTAATTTTCCTATGAAATACAACGCCACAAAATCAAATTGTAGGTAGATATTACACTCATCCGTCAATATTATTTTTAGTATAATTAGGTACCTACATTTTCTTGCGCCTCCCTACATCTAGTTTTCTAAAGGTGCATTCAGACCAAACGAGCATTCGCTATTCTATCCCCCACTCTACGAAATCAACGAATCACGTTTTGTGTAACGATCGAATTTCGTAGAGTAGGGGGGTTAGAATAGTAATCCTAATTAAAAGTGGAAAGGTAAATCACCGTAAGTAGGTACCTATATAAACGGCAGAAAGTACATAGTTTCAAAGCTACAAGTGAAACAGTAACAAGATTGAAAATTGATAAATAACATATGTATTCATAAGTGTAGGTACAATAAAAGTATTATTAATATTATTATACAGTGTTATACGCACCGATATCGCCGTTATTCTCTCGAGCACATCTTGATATCGCGTATGTAAAATATTATAAACAGGAACTTTATACGCCAAGCATACTCGGCATGCAAGCAAATTTGGCATTTTAATAATATATTAATATCCTTAGTCCTTTATAATTTTTAATTCAATGAGTGCGACGTAGTGTGGCCAAGGTTACGCTTTAAACAGCCGGTTCCGAGGAAAATGGCCCCCGCAATCGCATTAGTGCCCGCTTGCCCGCATTGTTATTTGTACTCTTTCACTCCCGAGCTATGGAGCAACTGTCTCATTCTAACGTGCGAGCGTTATCGACTGTCATGGCTCCCCCTCGGCTAGTCGGGCTTCGGAACTACCAACTTGGAAATAGAAACTCAGTATGTAATATAGAGTGGTTACAATCACAACACGTTTCAATGTTATTAAAATCTTATCTTGTTATCACCAATCACCAAGTAGTGGCGAGTGGCGAGACAACTGTAGAGCTGAATAATGCGCTGTTTTTTTCCATACGAATCACTACCTTGTAAAAGTAAACTATGTGAAAATGTTGAGGTAATTTCCGAATTGTTTTGAATCTCCGCGACATGAAGAAACCCGATTTCTAGCCGCAAATGGTTGTTTGTGAAAGAAAAATTACAGTGACTGGTTTATAATACTGGTGGGTTATTTTTCCTCTATCCGCTCAGTTTAAGTGTCCTGTGGTCGTAACCTACTGCACTGCAGCTCTTTATATTTCCATGTCAGAGTTTCCAACCGTTGTCAATAAAAAACACTGCCAAAAATGTGCTAAAATGATGACCGACGACGAATGGTCCAGTGGAAATAGAAGAGATTAATTGGAAATTAATTATAGTTTTCACATAACGAATTCTTTCACTAGTAATCCGTTTTTTCAGTGAAATGAATGAGAAATCTAATCTAACAAGTATCGGATTCCGTAACGTAATATTTATTATAGAGCAATTTTGGCAACACTGACACTGACAGCTGACAGTAGCGGTTCAAGAGTTTAAGAAATCGTTTTCACTACACTGCTGTAGAAAAATTGCAATTTTTTAAATTCAGGTTTTTGTACGGTACAGAATTAAACGACAAAATTAAAAATAACATGAAATTTATGAAATATTTAAGTCAAAATATTACCACCGATTTTATTACTGCAGCAACACTTGATAAAATTGGTGTTGTCATAGCATAACTTCACCCGAGAAATGGGTAATATAATTGCCGGAGAAAATTATTGGATTATTTCACTCCATTGATTAGTTAATTTTCTACTAAGTAACGGAAAAACAGCAACAATGTATTGATTTTTAAAATTAGAAATAAGAACTTAAACAAAATACGTTGATAATTAATTTTTTTACATTGTGTAAAAAATAATAAGACACAGTGCGTCTTATTTTTTATAGGCATTCTCTACGATTGGGCCCAACCGCCAACGTCATGATCAACCATTTTTACCACTCTTTCCACACGGTTGACTCGACTTGCCACTGACCAAATATCGGTTGGGTCAACCACGCCCTACAAGATCTGTTTTTAAATGTACCTATATGTCGGGTTTTCGAGCAGATATTATAGGGGAGGTAGGACCTTCCTCATCTGAGTCACCCTGACCCTCCATATTAATCTTTCACGAAACAATCACACTACGCAATAGTTCGGCACAATTTCACAACACGTAAATAAAAGAAATCAACAACAAAATAAAAGTGATTCAGGTGTGATACAGCTCACCCTTAGGACGCGCTGACAGGCCGGTGGCAGGAGCGAAAGTGCGTGCCGTCCCTCCAAAAACCCACCACACCGGCCCATGCAGCGGTCACCTGATCCACGGAGTGTTTACAGTTGCCACTAGATGGCGTATCATACCATTATTTAAATTTAATAATACTGTTAGCAATTATTCATGTAGTAAATCAAGTTTATTAACAAAAGATAAAATGTCAAATTGTTTGTCAATCGTAATTAATATCCATAGTTTCACCAGTTGCCAACAGATGGCATAGCACGACGTTAAATAAAGATACAATAGATGGCGTTATTATCAATAACGCCGACACGACCATCCTGCGACAGGTCGCGCTCGACATGTCTTATAAAATATTATCAATTAATCATCAGCTACTCGGCCAATTCGACATTGCAGGAACTAGAAGCCTACTTCTCAATAAACACGCAACAACAGTATAGCTAGTAACTAGAGGGAAGCCCCTGTCCTCAACCTCTATCTGAGTAGCCATTATTAAAGAAGGAGGCCCCTGTCCTCAACAACTTTAAAATTCGATTTCATAGAAGGAGGCCCCTGTCCTCAACGACTATGTACTAATGACAATTTTATTAACACAGTAGGAGGCCCCTGTCCTCAACTACCGGATAGCACTTATAAAGAGTTACAGTAGGAGGCCCCTGTCCTCGACTACCGCATAGCAGTTATAAAGAGTTACAGTAGGAGGCCCCTGTCCTCAACTACCAATTACATTATAGTATTTGTTACAATTATTTACATGAACTTAAATTTGGTTCATCAAATTAAATCTTGGTGCATCTCAAGTGGTAAACGGGAATAACAGAAACAGTAATAAGATGTAAACAATTAAATTTAATTTCTCACAATGATGTCGATTTTGAAATTATGTTTGTATCAAACAATCAACGTTAATTGTAACATAGCAGTAATTTAGACTCAAGGTTACAATCCTTAAATTTATTATTTTTATATTACATAGACATTACATTTTTATCATCATTAGAAATGTGATGTTAACAAATAATCAATGGTGCTATTTTTAAGTATGCTATTACAAACATTAGTACTACAAGTGGAGTACTGGCAAACTATAATCATTAACTTGTAAGATCAACGTTAGGTTACATTTTTAGTTAATTAATTTTTAAGGTAATTAATTAGTCATATTACGGGCAACTTGATTGATTTTGATCAATCGCCGACACGGATTCTTGACAACTATGGTCGTTCCCGGGCTTAGGCGCTAGGCGTAGTTGATCATGAGCAACTTTTTTCGGACGTCCTTTGCCCGTGACTCTTTTAATCTTGTAACGATCATTAGGCAACAGTTTCCAAATTTCATATGCATCCGGATATTTTAAGTCTAAGCCAATTTGTGATCGTGGATTTGTTTTAAATAATACAATTTCACCTTTCTGGAATCTATTCACTTTTGCCTTTCCTTTGTCGAATCTCTGTTTATCTTCTATACCGCGGTCATGAATTTTCTTGCTTATGTACTCTACGAGTTGGCTGCGGTCGACGGTTCCTTCCGCTTCATCAACTAAATTTACCAATTCGGCAGGCACAGCACATGACCTTCCGGTTAAGGCTTTTAATGGGCTTATGTTGGTCGTTTTATTTTTGGTACAATTGATGGCTAACTGGAGAGCGTCAAGACCTTTTTTCCAATCTGTAGTCTCATAGTTTCGTATGATTGTCAATCCGTTTTTTACTACTGCCATCATTCGCTCCACTTGACCATTAGAGCGACTCACTCCTGGAGCTATAAAATGTTGGCGAATACCATACTCTTTACAGTACGCCTCAAACTCTGCTTTGAATGCTGTGTCTTGATCGCTTATTATTTGATAAGGTGCCCCAAATAATGAGACTAGTTTTTTAAGGGCATTAAGCATAGCTATTGATGTCTTATTCGTAGCATATGTTAGCGTCGTAAACTTCGTGTATGCGTCAATAATGACGACGACATATTCATGTTTATCATTGCGTTTGGTCAATCTACCAGTCATGTCTATATGTACTGTGTGGAATGGCGTTGGTTTTTTCTCGATAGGGTACATTTGAACTTGTTTTGCGCCTGAAGATCCTTTACTAGTTTTGCATATAACACAGTTGTCCACAAATTGTCTGACGGTATTGGACATTGCAGGAAACCAGTAAGCTTCACGTAACTTTGCCAGTGTCTTATCCCAACCAAAATGCTTGAGAGCCGTGTGATAGGCATTTATCAGACTCCACTGATAGGTCTTCGGAATCACTTTCTTCCACTTCGACCGTCCCGGTTCATCTTCAGGGTCATAGCGTTGCAATATATAGTCACAGAGACGGTACTTGTCTACCTCTTCACCGCGTTCTAGAGTTTTAATTATGGTAGCTAAATCCGCGTCACGTCGTTGTTCCACAACCAACCACGAATCCACATTGCTAGCTAGATTAATACATGCCGTTGGGTTGCGACTGAAGAAATCTGCGTGTTTCATACGACTCCCTTGACGATATTCGATTTTGAAGTCGTAATGCTGCAAATAGGCAAACCACCTGTGGATTCTCGGAAGAAGCTCATGTTTTTGCAAAGACGATTTTATTGCGTTACAGTCAGTGACGATGGTAAAGCTTCTGCCATACAGATATTGCCTGAAATGTTTGATGGCACGAACAATCGCCAATGTCTCCAGCTCGTAGGAGTGATAATGACTTTCCGGTTCAGTCGTTCTCATACTCATGTATGCCACAACATGTTGCCGACCATCGTTTATCTGAATGAGAACCGCACCTAAGCCTGAACTGCTGGCATCTGTGTGCACTTCTGTTGGTAGATCGTCTCTAAATATTGTCAGTACCGGGACTGAAGTCAATCGTCTGATTATATCAAGTCTGGCACTCTCGCACTCGGCAGTCCACTGGAACTTTGCATCCTTCTTTGTCAAATTATATAAAGGGATCATACGTTCTGAGAAGGATGGTATGAACCGCCTAAAGTAACCAGCTAAACCGCAAAATTGTCGAACTTGCTTTACAGTACTTGGAACAGGGGACTTTTCTAGTGCTTCCACTTTTCTGGGGCTCGGTTTCACGGTACCTTTGGAGATAATATTACCCAGGTATTCTACAGAGGTTTTGAAGAACACGCACTTCTTAGGATTCACTGAAAAACCGGTCTCATGTAGTGCAGTCAGCACTTTGTCTAACATCTGAAGACCCTCCTCGAACGTTTTACATTTTATCAGGACATCATCCATATAAATTAAAATATCGTCAAGAAATGGGCGTAAGGCTGCCATTATTGCGCGCTGAAAAACCGCCGGTGCGTTCATAAGACCGAATGGCATCATAACGTACTCAAATAACCCATCGGGAGTAATAAAGGCAGTTTTTGCAATCGATTCTTCCTTTATAGGTATCTGATAGAAACCTTGCGCCATATCAAGGCAGATGAAATAAGAAGCGTCAGCTAATCTATCAATCTGATCTGAGATTATAGGCAAGGGAAATTTTATTGGAACAGTATTGTTATTTAACTCTCTGTAATCAGTACACATGCGATCATCACCGTTCTTCTTTTTTACAAGCAAAACTGGGCTTGCGAACTCTGAAGTACTTTCTCTAACTATCCCATTAGCCATAAGATCATCGACTATAGTCTTTACCTTCTGTCGTTCTACGGGCGCCATGCGATATGGTCTTCGCGAGACTACTTTCTTGGGATCTTTAAGTTCAATATCCATGTGCCCCGTAGTAACTTTAGTATTAGGTATTCCTGTAGCAAATACTTCTCTATTCTTGAATAGCACTGACTTCAATTCTTGGATTTCATTAACGTCTGTCAAATCAGTATCAATATTCTGAAAAAGTTCATCATTTGACGTTATACTCAGTACCTGAGCAGTCCTTGCTAACGTAGCCCCGCTGCTAGTAACGTTCACTGCTAATCCGTGCATTTTCACTAAATCAGAGCCTATCAAGAGCCTGCATGGTGTTTCGTGATCTTCTACAATGTGAAAATTAATCTCAACGAATGTGCCGGTGATGCAGCACAGCACTGTAATACATTGGCTAGATACGATAGGTATTGCTCCGAACCCGTGCAGAATTAGTGGGTAATCATCTCGTTTTCCGGGTAAAGATTGGCTAAACGATCTTGCGACTATGGAACGATCTGCTCCACTATCAAATAGCGCTATAAACTTTTGATTGCCTACCTCAATGTGCATTGGAGTTGATATGTTACCTTGAACTGTAGCCAATGCTATTTTGTCACCATCATCTCTCAGTTTTTTAAAGCACACACTATCGGTGTGGCCTAATTTCCCACAATAAGCACATTTTGGTGTGGATTTTTCAACGGGCTTAGTGCCCGACAAAGTTTCAGTAGAAGCTAATAAAGGCTTGGGTTCCGTAACCCTGCCAATGGGGCAGTTTGGTTGAATGTGACCCACCTTTCCACACTTGAAACACGTTAAAGCTGTTTCGTCTCGACTGTTGCGAAGCCTAGGTCGTTTAGCTGGTGGTTCACCAGGCCTAGTGTCTCGAGGCTTTGTGGTTGAAATAACAGAAATCAATTCGGGCACGGTAGTGCATTTACTCGATATCAAACGGAGCCGCAA
Organism: Thaumatotibia leucotreta; assembly: GCA_025490895.1. Lineage (NCBI taxonomy): Eukaryota > Metazoa > Arthropoda > Insecta > Lepidoptera > Tortricidae > Thaumatotibia > Thaumatotibia leucotreta. The sequence continues at coordinate 2,953 of JALPQI010012978.1, read as the reverse complement.
AAATTCATTGTCAATACAACCTATAATTGCCTCGACGGCATCCTTTTCTTTGTCACCGCTCATTATTCTCTTCCAAATAGTCCACGCTCTTGTTATAGATTCAGACGGGTTTGCCGAGTCAAATTTAAAGTTGCGTAATTTCAAAATATCGTTCGAATACCGCGCTTCAGGTTCGAATGTCTGGACTAGAGCGTCTCGCATGTCGTTCCAAAGTGGAGACTTTACAAGCCACGTATCTCCAAGCGTCTTCGCTCGACCTTGCAATAAACCCGCGATTTTAGTACATATCTCGTAGTCGGTTAAGTTCCAGTGTTGCTTGGCCCTATCCACGTGCTCGCACCAGTCTCTTACCGGAACTTCACCATCGGGATTGAATGGAGCAATATAAATGTCGCTTAACCTTGGGCGTTTTGTGGAAGCTACGGCTTTTGACAAGATTCCGGCTAACAAGTCATTATTCGCGTTCATGTTTATTTGTTGCTGGTTTGTTAATCTATCCAATATGGACGCCAAAGACGATAATATATTGCCAGATTCATTATTGGTGGTGTTAATTGAGGCAGGAATTCGCGCATCAGAAATGTGTGTAGCGGCTGAGACAGGGACATAACCGTAATTTGTTGCGGCTAGGGTTGGCATGCTGGTGTTGCTTGTCGCGGTTGCATTTGGTACAGAAGAATTGTTTGTCACTACTGAAATCGGCAGGTTATTTTGAACGGCTACGGCAGAAAACGGCTCATGATTATGCATACATGCGGTGGAAGTCGACGTCGTGTTGTTATTCGTCATACCTTGACATGAAGCAACAGAATTGTTTGTCGCAGTGGAAATCGGCATATTATTTTGAATGATTGTAGCGGAAACCGGTACGTAATTATAATTTGGTGCAGCGGCGGAAAACGCGATGTTGTCATGTAACACAGGATTTTGAGCAGTAGTGGACGCATCAGGTATTTTCTTTTCACTTCCGATGTCGGGTTTTCGAGCAGATATTATAGGGGAGGTAGGACCTTCCTCATCTGAGTCACCCTGACCCTCCATATTAATCTTTCACGAAACAATCACACTACGCAATAGTTCGGCACAATTTCACAACACGTAAATAAAAGAAATCAACAACAAAATAAAAGTGATTCAGGTGTGATACAGCTCACCCTTAGGACGCGCTGACAGGCCGGTGGCAGGAGCGAAAGTGCGTGCCGTCCCTCCAAAAACCCACCACACCGGCCCATGCAGCGGTCACCTGATCCACGGAGTGTTTACAGTTGCCACTAGATGGCGTATCATACCATTATTTAAATTTAATAATACTGTTAGCAATTATTCATGTAGTAAATCAAGTTTATTAACAAAAGATAAAATGTCAAATTGTTTGTCAATCGTAATTAATATCCATAGTTTCACCAGTTGCCAACAGATGGCATAGCACGACGTTAAATAAAGATACAATAGATGGCGTTATTATCAATAACGCCGACATATACCTATAGTGGAGTGCCTGGGGGTTTTGACCTCGGAAAATTGCTACAGTGAATGATATTTTTTTTGGTTGAGGCGGCATTTTCTTTCTTATACTATAACTTGCAATGTTTACCAAATTTTTTTGTGCTTTCTTTTTTTTTATTAAAAAAAGATTAAAAAATAAATCAAAGCTTTTAATTTTTTCGTGTAATAACATAATTTGATTTAAAAACTGCAATGAATTATTAGATAGAGAATTGAATAATTGGCAAATAATTTAATGTATATTTAAGTGAAATAAAAAAATATTAAAATTAATAAAAAGCACTTAATTTTGTTACTTTTTTTAGGCTTCTGTAGCCAAAATGGCAAAAACGGAACACTTTTGGTTTCGCCATGTCCGTCTGTCCGCAGCATAGCTTAGTGGCCGTTAATACTAGAAATCTGCAATTTGGTACAGGTATACATATTAATCATGCCTACAAAGTGTTATAATAAAAACTAGAAAAAAAAATATGTTTTCGGGTACCTCCCCAACTGGTGAAGTGGGGATGATTTTTTTTATTTGCGGTAATCCTACAATGAGGGGTATCATTGAATAGGTCTCTTAAAGAATAAGGGTCCTAAAAGAAACTTTTTTCTAAAGTCAATATTTTCGGAGATAATGGCTCCAGAAGAAAAAAAAATTGTCCCCCCCCCCCTAACTTTTGGGTCCCTCTAACTTTTGATCCGTAGGTCCAAAAATATGGAAAAAATCGTAATTAGTGGGTATTTAAAATACTTTAAAATAAAACTATTTCGAACATAATCAGTCCAGCCGTTTTTTAATAACTACGGAACCCTACACGGAGCATGGTCCGACATGCTCTTGGCCGGTTTTTTATTTTAAAATCAGAAGCACAATTTTTCAATAGGTAAACTTTTTTATTTATGTTATTAGCTATTCGCTAAACATTCCAATTATTTTTTCATCCACTGTAACGGAAGTCTGAGGTTTCTATGATTTTGACGCCCCAGGCGCTCGCTCCACTAGTATTATTTTTAAATCAAGCTTAGAATAGTTTTATTTATATTCGGGTATTTACAATTTTAAAGCTGGCAACACCGATGATGTGTTTCTTCTGTTTGAGTGTGTGAGTGATGTCTCCGCCATTGGTACTCATTTAAGCCGAGAACTGAAATAGGTTGTACCTTTCATAAATCGGCAAAAATCTCCACAATCTTCCTTTCTTTACTTGTGATATTTAGTCATATTCCGTGCACAAACATTCTATCCGATGGCAGACAGAGATACAGATGAGTTAAACATCGACAATGTCATAAAAAAATTACTAAAAGGTAATGTTGATACACCAGGAAATAATGAAACCGTCAGTGTTTTTAGTAAATATAAAGTGATAAACAAATGTGTAATAGTTTAACGGATTGTGTGTGAAAGTGCAGTGTATTTCGTGTTATTAAGTCAAAATGGTTCCGTGTTTATATTTGGTTA
>JALPQI010012977.1:0-30905 GCA_025490895.1 Thaumatotibia leucotreta | reverse complement strand
ATGTACTAGAACGTTTTTTGCTACAAGCCACGGTTTAAGAGTTATTTACGAAAAATTAAAAATAAGGACCTTTACACCCCCCTCCCCCCGTTAGCTCCACCCCGGTACGTGGTTTAAAACACCATTCCCTACAACTATGCCAAAATTCGCTTATACACGAGTTATTTCCCCCGATAGGCAACTTTTGGTCTTCGTTAGGTGGGCTATAACGTCAGGTACATTTTTAGTACTTTGCATCTCTATCAGTTCTAGGTAACAGATAATACCTTATAATAGCTTAGTCTTATCTGTGACTCTAAATTTGGCTTGATTCTTTTGTAATTACAATACTAAATTAAAATACTTAATAAGCGTTTTTTATTACAATTATTACGATTACTTACAACACTAATGAGTTTGTATTATATATAAATTTATACTATTATTATGTAAGTCAATCAGTGGCCTTATATTATTATAATTAGAGATCAGATAAATGTACGACATTGTTCGCCATAATATGGACATGATTCTAAAGATTCAATGAATAATTTAAAAAAAAAACTATAGATTTGATACCGGTAAATATGAAAAACTGTGTAAATAGTCACCAATTTCATTTCGAAGCGAGGGCTTCGAAATAAATTTGCAAGAAATTATTCGATTGATTAATCATTTAATCAACTTTGGAGTCATGACAACATTCTTGTGAACAATTACGGTCTGGTCTCTGATTATAATATCAGATCTCCTTCTAGGACGACGCCACAGTCCGATAACACTTGGTTGGTACATTCAACTATTTGGAATAGGGATGATGACTGTCGTTAAAATAAATTATTTAACATTATGCACGACATCATGAAATTATTACTAAGATGTCGATTGCAGTAATTTTTGTACAGAACTTCTACTTAATAAATTGAAAAGAATTTAAAAGAGTAGGTCATTTGGCAGTACAGTCAAGGGCATTAATATATATACACTTCTCCATACTGATCCCTTACAAATGTGTCTATATATTAATGCACTCGACTGTACACAAACGTGACGTCACTTTTGAGTATTTCATATAAAATTCCATAGTGGTGATCGTTTTGACAGTTCGAAAAAATGCTGATTTGACTTGCCAGTCATCATGCCTATTCCGTTAGTCAAATGTAAGACAAGTATGGGCACTTCATACATATAGTTTTGTACAGATCTACCCGGTTTCAGTCATTCATAAGTCTCCTAAATTAGCATGTAGATAAGATAAGTATCGTTCGACCCTTTGCCTTATAAAAATTGACGAAAAATTCTACATAGTCATAAATGTCATAATTCGAGTCTGTCATAATTTTTATATTGATTTAAACTTTCACGATTATCACTCATATTTTAAAGACAAACGGGTCTTAATCGCGTAAACTTACATTTAATTATATCCTGACGTTTCGGGCATGACGTTACACCCGTGGTCGCAGGCAGACTACACAGGCACACAGGGACAGGTAGACTGCGACCACGGGTGTAACGTCATGCCCGAAACGTCAGGATATAATTAAACGTAAGTTTACGCGATTAAGACCCGTTTGTCTTTAAAATATGTGTCATAATTTTTGTTACGAAATTAAATTTGTACGTCAGTCTACTGTACGGAACAGGGTTATGTTTTCAAAATGACGGGCGTTTTCCGATCCTTGATAATTAATATGACTAACTTTCGTCGACTGTGATTTTTGTTTTTACTAAGGCCATTTCATATGTAAGGCGGTAAGGGACAATATTTATGGGATACCTAAGTTAGGAAACGATTATGAATGAGAGGGTATAACTGTAACGTCACGCTTAGCAGCGCGACCCTGGAATTGACAGCTGACAGAAGATTTACTGTATCGGCACAGGATTACCGTCGGCATCTTCAGCCAAGCCTGGATGTAAGTACAGGTTCTTGAAGTCCCAATGCTCGATGGGGGGTGTGGCTGACGGGCAGAGTCGCTTCAACTCGCGCCCGAGGAGGCGGAAGAGATCGATCACGTGGTGGTCGTGCGCGTGCGCAGCGAACATGGAGCATAGGGCTTGCATGTACCAGGAGCCTTTGTTGTTGCCTTCGTTGCGAGGGGAGGCGAAGCCTGTAAAGAACAATAATAGTACATTGTGCATCAAGGGAGGTAAGTAAGGAATTACTAACGAGAGTGTTAGAAGCCCGACGCCGTTAGGCGGAGGGCTTTTATGACTCGAGTTAGTAGGCCGCTTACCGACCGTGATGCATACAATGTTTTTCATCACACTTGCCGACAAAAAAATAAGTTTTAAGACATAAATATTTATTAAATGACGTACTGACATTTCTATTACTCCCTAGGGAATTTCACTTCTCTATTACTCCCTCTACGCACACAAGCAATGGCGCGCTTAGACAGCAAGTGTGATGAAATTAGTACATTGTGCATCAAGGGAGGTAAGTACGGAATTACTAACGAGAGTGTTAGAAGCCCGACGCCATTAGGCGGAGGGCTTTTATGACTCGAGTTAGTATGCCGCTTACCGACCGTGATTCATACAATGTTTCTCATCACACTTGCTGACAAAAAATTAGTTTTTAGACATAAATATGTGTGTGTATGTATAATATATGTATTCATATAAATATTATGTATATGTGTATTTTAGTATTCTTAGTATTTTATTTGTTTTTAACCTCCTGCCGCCCAGAGGCCTATTAAAAGGTCTCCTCAAACAAATGAAATCCTATTCTATTTCCTGCACTATTAATTCAAATTTCACTGGCAATTTTTATTGTCTGGGCGGCAGGAGGTTATGACTATGCTTTGTTTTCATTAACTTAATTTTATTAATGTTTTGTTAATGCACCGCCTACAATCTTTCTGCTATGCCTCAAGGTTGACTGGTAGAGAATGCCGTATGGCATTAAGTTCGCCTTTTGTACTATAAGTTTTTCTTTTGTGCAATAAAGATTAAATAAATAAATAAATATGTATTAAATGACGTACTGACATTTCTATTACTCCCTAGGGAATTTCACTTTTCTATTACTCCCGCTACGCACACAATCAACGGCTCGCTTAGACAGCAAGTGTGATGAAAATAGTACATTACGATATAAATGCAAAAAAATGAAGTACGAAACGAGTGGAGATAAATTAAAGCACGACCGAAGGGAGTTCTTTAAATCGACACGAGTTACGATTTTCCTTTTCGCACGTGTATCGTACGACGTTTTTCAGTACATATGGCCCTCCGAATATTTCGACCTGACGTAAAATGAACCACTTCTCGCACTAGCGCGTAAAAAAAGCACCATCTGTACTGAAAAATCGTTTTCCTAGCTAGTGCGCAAAAACGAACTTTGCGCACGCTTCGCGCGCGGCAATTTCTCTTTTTGACGCACTTTTTATGAAAAAAATCGTCCCTTACACGTGCAAAAACTTTTTTTTAACTCGGGTGTTTGTCGCCCTCGTTTCACTCGGGCTCCAACTTTCACCCTCGCCGAAAAAGTTTTCCCGCACTAGTTAGGAAATGTACTATATCAGTACAGACGGTGCTTTTATTCCGCGCTAGTGTTTAAATATAGGATTTTTCTTCATATTGTATAGGTTTAAAACACGAACGAAGTGAGAACTGAAAACTGAATTTCGAAATTCCACTTCATTCATAAAAGTTCAGAATATGTACAAAATGTTATAACAGGGGCGTTAGACATAAAGAAATTATCCATGTAACGGTTACCTATCATAAAGTCGAAAATTGTAATGTCGAATATTAGTATCCCGAAAACGTTTCCCATTTTATTAATTGACCTAAATTTTGTTTGCCCGAAAGTACGTTTCCCTGTTTATTATTTACCCCCTTTCTCAATTAGCAGCAATTTTATTTCGCTTATGATTCGAATCAACACTCGTAAACATTCCGAAGTATCATTTGCCAACTACTTTTTTTGGCATAAAGTATTTTGACCGAAGTATTATTTCCCCCCCTATCAAACAATCGAATTCATTATTTCGAATAAACACTTGTTAAAATCCCGAAATATTATTTGCCAACTACTTTTTGTGGCGTCAAGTATTCAGACCGAGATATTAATTTTCCCCTTATATCAAAAGACTAAGACTCCAAAAGCAAAAAAAAGCAAAGCTCCCGCCTTAGTCTTCTAACCTAACCTATCCGACTCGGATCTGCCCCGGGATGGGGTCTATATCGGGTGGCATAATGTTTTTATTCCGAAAAATTTGTCGCATGATAACTTTACGCCGAAAAATGAATGGCATAAACCGCATATTTTTGTTATGCCGAAATTGTTAATCCTAATTTGGTTGTTCCTAAATATTGTTTGTCCTAATGATTTTCGTGTCTTATGTATTTATGTATCGAAAAATTATTGTGCATAATGGTGATGTTCCTACTATTTAATGTACTAAAAGGGTAACCTATTGAACTTTCGAAAATTCTTTGTCCGATTTTCACTTGTCCGAAAACGGTTCCTCGAATTTTTATAATCCATGTACATTGTTTACCATATTTTTTGAAATGGTCCTCGTTTTCTATCCCACATCAACATTTTCCCGAATTTCGATAACCAGAAGAACGGTTGCCAAATTTATTATTTGACAACCGATTTGTTAACCATGTTTTCATAAATCCGATGCTAAGCGAAATCGAAATGTCATTTTACCTTATATCAGTAACCAGAACAACGGTTGCCAACATTTTTATTTGACAATCGATTTGGTAACCACCTTTTCATAAATCGGAAATGTAATTTTCCCTTATATCAATAACCAGAAGAACGATTGTCGGACAAGTGAAAATCGGATAAGGGATTTTCGAAACTTCAATAGGTTACCATCGATGCTATGTCGATGCTACGTGTAATTGAAATATCATTTTAAATCCCAATGTTCATTTTAATAAATATTGTTTTCCCTACTCCTCGAACTGTCAATTTTCACTGCGCCTACTTTTATCATGTCCGAAATTTCATTCAAAAAGGCATTTTAATAACAACATGCGAAACATTTGAACAACAGGGTGATTGGTTAAAAAAAATGTTCAAGTAAACCAGGGTAAAACCGACGTGGATTGGTTAGGTTTCGAAGCTAGGGCGGAGTGAATGGCGTAGTCTTTAAATACTTAAGTATTTTTAATCAATTGTTTACACATCCTCATGCTTACAAAACCAAAAAAAGGGGGGACGGGGGGGGGCGAAGCCCCCCACCAGGGGGGCTCGGGGGGCGAAGCCCCCCGCATTAAAAAAGAAATAATCTGAACCTCCCCTACCTTAACCTGGATAGGTTCGTTAGGTACCTTTTATCCCTTAGAGCGGAAATAGAAACCCCGCGCAGCGGGGCTTCGTCGACCGGTTCCCAGGTCAAAATTGCTCATTTAAATTCTTTGGACAACAGGGCGAATTACTTATTAATAGTTAAGTATAAGGAATAAAAAAATATGTTTAAAGTTAGTTAATGGTAGGTAATCACTTTTAGTACATTAAATAGTAGGAACATCACCATTATGCACAATAATTTTTCGATACATAAATACATAAGACACGAAAATCATTAGGACAAACAATATTTAGGAACAACCAAATTAGGATTAACAATTTCGGCATAACAAAAATATGCGGTTTATGCCATTCATTTTTCGGCGTAAAGTTATCATGCGACAAATTTTTCGGAATAAAAACATTATGCCACCCGATATAGACCCCATCCCGGGGCAGATCCGAGTCGGATAGGTTAGGTTAGAAGACTAAGGCGGGAGCTTTGCTTTTTTTTGCTTTTGGAGTCTTAGTCTTTTGATATAAGGGGAAAATTAATATCTCGGTCTGAATACTTGACGCCACAAAAAGTAGTTGGCAAATAATACTTCGGGATTTTAACAAGTGTTTATTCGAAATAATGAATTCGATTGTTTGATAGGGGGGGAAATAATACTTCGGTCAAAATACTTTATGCCAAAAAAAGTAGTTGGCAAATGATACTTCGGAATGTTTACGAGTGTTGATTCGAATCATAAGCGAAATAAAATTGCTGCTAATTGAGAAAGGGGGTAAATAATAAACAGGGAAACGTACTTTCGGGCAAACAAAATTTAGGTCAATTAATAAAATGGGAAACGTTTTCGGGATACTAATATTCGACATTACAATTTTCGACTTTATGATAGGTAACCGAAATAAAACCGGCCAAGTGCGAGTCGGTCTCGCGCCCGAAGGGTTCCGTACCATTATCAATTTATCATTAAAAAAATACAGTTAAATCAACCTACTTCAAAAACTATAGGAGATAATTTAATCAAACCAAAAATCGTTGATAGTGTTTATTAATGTGCATAACAAAAATTTTTTTTAGAATTTTATATCGCGTAGTTTAAAAAATAGCTTCATATCATTTTCAAAGACCTTTCTATTAATACCCCACACGCTTATATACAACTAAAAAGAAATTTCTATCCCTCAGTTACATGTATGGAGGGCCCCCACCCCAATGGTTTTTTTTTACAATTTAGTATCATAATCCTGTAGTGGTTCATACAACACATATCCTTGCCAAATTTCGTTACTGTAGCATTTATAGTTTCCGAGTAAATCGGCTGTGACAGACGGTCAGACGGATATGACGAATCTATAAGGGTTCCTTTTTTGCCATTTTGGCTACGGAACCCTAAAAATAAGATTACGCCATTACCTGGTAACGTAGAGTATGCAATTAGAATGTTCGAGTAGCAGCTTGAAGGTGCGTTGTCTTGGCTTGCGTCATCAGAATCTTCGGTGAAGTGCGAAACGTCGATACTGGCTGCTTTCATTTTGGGAAGCAACTTCTTACCCCTGCCGACATTATAAAACGGTTGGCTAAAGATGTCACCTAATAATATAAGATTCGATTTTAAAAGACTGAAGACACAACAGAATGGTAATCGCCCGTTTAGAGGTCGAACCAACTATTTCGGTAAAACTTCTTTTAGCAAATAGTTTTATTTATGCCATTCGCATAAAATAGAATTTGTCAAAACTGACTTCAAGAAAATAGTTGGTTCTACCTCTAACCCGACGTTCTATGTTCAAGATAAACTTTATATTAAGCGTGTAATAATGAAACTAATACACAATAAAATATAACTAATGTTTTTTAGAGTATTCAAACTATACTATGTGTTTGTGTTCCATAGCGTAACCGAAATGGCAGTTTTTAGTCGAAATATATGTATATCTGTCCGTTAACAATAAAACAGTTATCGACAATCTTTATCATATTTATTTTGAAATTGATAACCTCTGAGGTATTTTTGATTAAAAAATCCCTAATGCATGAACTGCAAAATGATGTTTATTTTACACATTGGGCAGATAATGTTCAAATTACTACCTAAATGCAGTCCTGGGGCTACCATGATATCTTAAATGCGATTTAGTTTAGGTTCGGCTTGTCCGTTTTTGAAAGAAAGTTTTTTTTTATTTGTGACTGAACATAGACATTAAAACATAAAATAAACAAATGTAAGTAATCTAAGTGCCACAAAATGGTCTCCAATTCAGCATATTGCTGGGCTGTAATCACACCCCAGCGCTGGTCTTCCATCGGAGCCATTAGTGAGGTCACGGTTGGTAACATAAATTAAAACTAATGGCAAGTTAGCAACCCTATTAATAAAAACATTAAATTGTGCGACTGAACACGTCTCCCACTCACCATAGACGTATAATATTTTATCTGTGCCACACACCGACACTTGACAGCTAACGCTCTAGAGGCTATGGTTGGACAGCTTTGACAGTTATTCATCGCGATTCAAATTAGGTCCTAAACTGAATCGCATTAGTAGATCGGGGTAGCCCTGTTTACCAATGTGGAGGATGGGTCGATACCATTTTCCCTATTTCAAGAACGTTGTACAAGTAGCAAAAAAATGAACGGTTGCAACCACTTACCGACATGCCTGAAATATGAACACCTTAGGGATGTTAACCAGCGCTGGATAGTTATCTTCATTGAAAAGGTCGACTATAGCGTAAGTGTTGATGAAGCCGCCATCGTAGCACCGTATCTCTGTATCCCACATCCCGTCGCGGCCGTAGCCGTGGGACGAGATCACGAAGAAAACGCACTCGAAACCTTCCAGTTCGAGGGTTTTCAAGGTGTCCAACGTTTGCTGTAAACGTAAAAGTAGACTGCTGCAAATTGAACGCTTGAGCGGACGTGCGGCGGGACGTCCATGTTCACCCTTTGACCGCCACAGTCGACCATAGACGACAACGGAAAATTGTGACTACGAAGCCAATGACGGCTACAGCCGTCAACGTCGCCGAAACAATAGCGACTTACGCGGTAGTTCGAAAAGTTCAGTTTCGCTTAAATAATCGTGAACGCGTGGCATCTGGAGCTCTGCATATTCCTACGCCGTCTGGCGGTCAAAAGGTTAAAAACGATTAAAGACGAGCGACACCGCATGCGTATGCAGCACGTGGCGTTTGCGTTGTAGAGTATGAAATATCATAGTAGATGGCACACTGTATGCGCACGTGCACGCCACGGACGGAGTGTGCCATCTAGGGTTGCCACTTTTTTTTAAAATAGTATTTTAATGAAAATGTAAAAAAATATAGTACTTACAGGGAAAGTGAGGAAAAAGATAGTACACCTCTTTAACTTTCCAGTGTCAGATTGAGTGTCAAAGTTTAGTTGCCTTAAATTACGAATTCGATCCGTTTCGAAATGTCAAACACACAAAATTGAAGCTCCTGAAGATGTAATCAAAATATAGTATTTTACGTACTATATAGGTTTTGTATATTACTTATATAGTACATTCGAGTAAAATATAGTACGATACTAAATATTATAGTACGGGTGGCAACCCTAGTGCCATCTAATATGATGTATATGTCACCGTAATATTGTAAATTCCGTTAGATTACAATTTACCTAGCGAAATTGTAAAGTATCGAAAGATTGTCAACTGCGGCCTACTGTTTCCAATTTAACGCATTATTTTTCGTTAGATTATAATCTATCGAGAAGAAACCGTCACATTGTCAAATAGCTATGTGATTGGTCAGTTCTTTGGCCTGTCTGTTTACTTGCCATAGAGTTAGATACCAAATACAAGTGGCAGTCAAATAAAATACTTACACGCTTTTCTAATGTTGTGACATCAAATAAGTGTGTGTCACCATAATATTACAAATGCTGAGAGATTACAGTCTCAGTAGCGAGATTATAAACTTACGAAAGATTGTAATCCGTAACATACTTACAATTTAACGCATTGATTTTCGGTAAATTATAATCTGTCGACGCGAAATCGGCAAATTGTGAGTTATAATTATATACCCAGTTTTAGTTTGCCTTTGTATCTTGCTGAAATAACATTGTAAAGTGTCCTAAAATATAGTTTTTAATTCCCCTATCCATTTCTTCTCATTATCCTCATACAGTCCACACCAGTAACTATCATTGAGTGTTCGACGTTCCCAATCAAATAGAGATGTCAGTCAATTAAAATACATTGTTTTCTAATGTTGTGAGATCAGATAAGTGTATGTGTTACCATATTATTACAAATGCCGATAGATTACAATCTTACTCGCGAAGTTATAAGCTATCGAAAGATTGTGATCCGTAACATACTTACAATTTAACGGATTGAGTTTTGGTAAATTATAATCTGTCGGCACGGAACCGTCAAATTGTGAGTTATATCATGCATCGGATCGCACCAGTTCAAGCTCTCATTGTTTGAACGACTGAAACTCTGTGTACCCGGCGTCGTCATTTCTATGGATAAATTACTGAGAGCTTCAAAATGCACTTTTTATTTTAGTTTTATATTTATTTGATTTTATTTGATTATAATTTATCAAAACTCAATCCGTTAAATTGTATACAATGTTTCAGTTGAAAGTAAAAACAGGTAGGTAAGCAAATATGGCTGACTTTCCATAGTATTTGACGTCTTTGACACATATCGTGAAACACGTTATTTTTACGCTAATATTAATAAATATCAACAAAACATTTAACAAAAAGTGTATGTGAACTTCATGTTTAAGGTTGGTGATAACTAAAACCAAGATTGTATTCTGAAAGGGCGTGATTATAAAATAATTCAAGTTAGCAGGTTCGATTACCTTTTTTCTAATCGGATAACAATCTTTCGATAATTTATAATCTCGATGACCACTGTTTGTTTACGTTCAACAAACCTACGTTACGGATTACAATCTTTCGATAGTTAATAATCTCGCGAGTTTGAATCTAATGGCATTTATAATACTATGGTGACATATAGGTAAATATATTAATAATCTCACAACACTAGAAAATCATGTGCTTTATTTCTCTGCCACCTGTGTTTAATTTCTAACTCTATGGCTATAGTACACAGCGGCCATATTTGAGATCGACCAATCAGATAGCTGTTTGACAATGTGACGGTTTCTGCTCGACAGATTATAATCTAACGTAAAATAATACGTTAAATTGTAAACAGTATGGCGCAGTTGACAATATTTCGATAGTTTACAATTTCGCTAGGTAAATTATAATCTAACGGAATTTACAATATTACGGTGACATATACATGACGCTACAGCGCCACGCGCACCAGTTGCACACGCATCCGGTATGCCTTGGCCTTTAACAAATGCAAATACATGCGCTGTGGCCTGAGTGCGCGCTGATCAAATCTCTTGGACGCCTGACGCGACCCATTCAGGCCTTACACTAAACGTATAACGAATTAAGCGACAATAATAAAAGAAACACTTTAGAATCCAGGTCAAACTACGAACAAATCAAACATGAAAAACCGCACGCCATACTAAATTGCCTTTCAAAAACGGTCCTAAGTTTTAGTTGACAACTGTCACCCCGTCTTCAATGCATCACGGTAATGAATATAAATATCAACCTATAAAAATGCTACGTCCTGCCCATCTTGGCACAATTGTTTTTCGGGGCATTTTTGAGTAGGCGTTGGACGTTCATGTTATAATACGTCGGCTGACAAGCAAAACTCACTACCCTTATAAAAACTGTCACTACCCTTAGCAACCTCGTATGTCAGTATAGAATCAGAACTGAGATACGAGCTCTATTTCACAAGTAGGTATTTGTTACTTATTGAGTTTTGGTTGTCAACCGACGCGATCATCTCGCGTGCTATCACTTTTCGATCTAACTACATTCGACAATTTTCGTAGCCAAAAAACATGTCTACAGCATTATTGTTAGGGGCAGAATCAAGCTACAAATAAAAATCCAACAATCCATAGATTTCAAGGTTGGCAAACTACAAATAATTGCACTTGTAAATGCCTTAACCTTTTCGAAGCCACGTCAAATACAAAAGCTGTCACTGAGACGCTACGTCAACAAAATGTCAAAACTAAATTTGAACTTCACGCAAATCCCTGGCGGTTTATATTGCTGTTTGGACCATGACTTATATATCGGTCCTTAGCGTTGAACCTGAAGTGCCAATATCAGTCGTCCAAAAAGTTAAGCATATGGGCAATAAAAAATTAAAGATTGAAAAAATCATATTTGAGGACAAATTATATACACCAAATGAACCACCAAACTAAGAAAAGCGTATATGAAGGGTCAACGGAAAAAACATGTCCAGTGCACCCAGATGTTTACCCAGATGTTTTAAACTAACTAAGCAGTTAGTTTAAAACATCTGGGTAAACTCACACCTTATTCTGTTACAAGTAAGGTGGTTTTTCCTTCTGTAATTTGAATTGACTAGACATATTCTTTCCGTGGACCCTTCATATGTTCATGTGTGCTTCTACTGACCCTTACATACTACAAACTACATTACTTACTAAAATACATACCTGCAAGACACATAAAGAGTAACTATCCATGCTTTTCATACAGATGAATGTCCTTACCACAATTTGAACCCAGGTCCTCCGGTTTCATAGGCATGGTCACTATGGAAGTGTCTACTCCCATGTCATTTGTTATTCTGATTACACTCCTATCTCGATTCTGGAATTATATCTCTCATGATTATTTATTACGAGTCTTATACCAGTAAGGAAAGTTACCTGTTTAGAGCAGTTCTTGTAGGGTAATATGAGTTTGAAACCGATCTGTCTGAATACATCTTTGAGCATGTCAGTGTCGGAATCAATGTCTCGAGGCTCCTCCCCTGTTGTGAACTCGGAGTAGGAGAAGATGATTAGGGCTCCACGTTGGAGGCTGCGAGTGCGGTACTGTCCTATTACTGTAATGTAACAACAAATTTTAAGCAGACAGTTATATGAGTATTAATACATTCACCCCCAGTACTGTTTCACTAAGTGCTAATACTATACCGATCGAAATTATCTTATAACTCCTATGCCAGTGACACGCATGTGTGACCAGAAAGATTGTGCTCCTATATATTATTATATTATTTTTTATTATTTTTGGTTATGTGTGGTTGCATTAGTGCGTACCATACGTCTTAGTTAAGCATAAAATGGATTTATCTGTGAGTTCCTATAATTGGCTCCTTGTTTATACTTTATGTCTAAAGTCTTTGTAACAGCTGTTGGATCTCCAAATAAAATAAAATAAAAATAAATAAAATATCATCATCACAAATTTAAGAGCTTTGCTCTTGTTGATGGAGTTCTCGCCACTCTGTCCTTGTCTCTGCTACTGTTTTGAGCTCCTGATACGTCACTCTTTTAATTTTCTCTTTGGCTTGAAAATGCACGTCTTGACCTTCCTCTCTTCTTTTTTCAATTTTGCCTTCAATTATAGTCTTTATAAAGTCGTCATGACGTATCAGGTGCCCCAACATGTTTCCTCTTCTGTTCTCTATCGTTTTCAGTTATCGTTCTCCAGCGACACAAATGATTAAACATTTTCATATTTCTATGTCACTGGCAAAGGAGTAAAAATTTCAGTATGGTAGTGGCGTTGAATTAAGGTTATTTGGATCACGTATGTGTGTCACTGGCATGCCGGCTTGTCTTATTTTGTGTCCCTAAAAAACGTGACGCAGTGGTGATTTTTGTATGAGATGATGTTTTGTTTTCAATTTTTCATGTATGGATTAAAATCTGACGCGAAAAAGAAATACAAGTGCACCGGTTTTTTTATATACTGAGTCGGAACAGCCACTAAAAGCGTGACAGAGTGGTATGAAACAAGACAACGAAACCCAGGTGTAAGAATTTTCGCCGAACGTGTTAACCCTACCAAGGGAGCCACAATCAACTAATACGATTCTGTTAACAACCTAAAATGAATCGCTATGTGTCAGTTCCATAGAATACAAAAACTGACTCGCTGAACTTAAACTGAATCGCGTTTAGGTCATAGTAGCCCCCTAGGTGTTATGACTAGGGGTCGGAACTATGGATGCAAAACTTTAACAAAACTTCTCAAGTGGACTTGACATAGCACATACATCCATAAAATATATCTACACACCCACACATTGTAAGTTGAAGATTCAGAGATAGGGAATAAAATTGGATACAGATTTTTCAATAATTTTCGTATTTTTCATGGCTAAAAGTGTTCCCATATGTCAATTTTAAAGTTTTGTTAAAGTTTTGCAGCCATAGTTCCGACCCCTAGACTTATAACACCGATGTTTTTTTTGGTTTTTTGTAGTGGGTTTTTGTACTTACAAAATACCAAAAAATCTAAAAAATCTCCGGGGTAAGATGTGTTGGCTGACACAACTACTTTTATTTTGTGTTTTATGCTGATCTATTTGATTAAGGCGTGCAATAAAGAAAGTGTCAAATAATCAATCATGTTATGTTAGACCATGGTTAGCACAGGGTTCCAGTTCACAATCGATCAAAACAATTCCAATATCCCAATCAAATAAAATATCAAAAGATTAAGTTGAATACAAGAAAAAAGCATAAGTTTATTTTAAAACTAAAATTAACTACATTGTCACACCACTTTAATTTATACAACTAACCTCACTGCTGTATAAGATCAGCAATTCCTCAGTATTATTCCATTCAGATACCAGACTTTACTATCAGCGAGCAGAGATAACCTTGATTTTGATATAACTTCATAGACAGACCTCCGAGATCCTCCATGAACCTGGTGCTCCTGATGACATGGAGCTTAGTTGCTGAGGCTGCCGGCACCAAGGGTGTTGGAGCTATGGATAAATGGAAAATTTGTATTTACGTTATATAAACTAACTTATTAAGCCCAAGGGTACATCACAATGAAGTGTCATTGACTATTTATATCGAATATTGACGGCGGGCAGCAGCGTCATCATAGAGGACACACTACTGCGATAGCCAAATCATTGCCCAGCGTGGCGATTATGGGCGTTTACCTCTATTATTCCTTCTAATGCGTCCATACGCATAGTTAATAGGAGGACCTTTGTCCAACAATGGACTGATACAGGCTGATGATAAGAATAGTTTATTTTCAAAAGCTTTACAATGTATAGTTACCAGAGGCCCCCGCACTAGGTTACACCTGTATCGCGGGGAACCAATAACAATTTTGCCTAATTTTGTAGGTATATATTATATACCTACTTAACACAAAAATATTAACGCTCATAATCTACACTAGAATTTATTACAGGTTGAATGGTTTTTTTATTTTTTTATTTTAAGTGACTTTGTGCAAAATTGCTTCTGTCTCTATGTAACTCAGTGACTGGAGTAGTTTAAAAGTGGTATATTTGTATTTAATGATGTATATAAGTATACAATACATCACACATCATAAGGGTCTTCGTACATTATAACCACTCCATGCCAACAACTCTACTCACACTTTCGATGTATTCAACTGGTTGATCCACCCAACGGTCACTGGACAACGCGGCGTGAACGAGTGGGCAATGCCAATGGTTGCTCGATACACATTACTCGCCGTCCACTGCTGCAGCCTCTCATATTGCCTGCGCGTATGGACGCATTAGGAGGGTAAATACCCATAATCGCCACGCTGGGCATGCGGGTTGGCGATAGCAGTAGCGTGTAGATGGCAACGAACATGCAGTCCATATATATTTTAGTATAATAAGATAATTACTTACTATCGTCTACATTCTGATTATTTTCAGTTACTTCCTCTTCATTGATGATCGGGACATCATTGTCACTGATGGCTGAAAAAATTATAACACTTTAGCTAATTCAATTTGACACCTAGGTACATACCGTGTGTAAATCTAATGTGGGTGATAAATTAAACCAGGCATGGGATTCATTAGTGTAATCAATAATCATGGATTAAGTTTTTTTTAAGTTACACTTAATTATGACACCACAAAACCTTCTTATAGATTTTCGGAGCAGCAATGTAGGTACGAACATTTGTTTATATTGATATAACATTTACGTAATTTGCTTTTGAAATTAGCTGTCAACAGCCGTTTAACTTGAGTGTGTTCTATATTGCGCGCCGAATTATTTCGTACGGATAATTTTGGAGCTCAAAACTTATGTCCTAAACTAACCCTCGTTAAGAGCTACGCCCATATTAGACTTACACTTATAAGCATATGTTATAAGAAAATACATACACAAGCTGTCAAGAAGGCTGCTACTTCCTGATGGGCTAGGTTGCAGCAACCCATATTCCGTCAGGCTTAGGTCTTCAATTATATCCTAATAAAAGAAAAAGTTTTTTATTATTTTATTTATTATAAAAGAAAAAGTATGACATTAATTGTTAGGAATTGTATTAATAAGTACCTAAATTTGTTTGAACTCCAATAAGAACCTTTCCCTATTCAGGGCTGCTTTTGAATCTTCAGTGAAAACTATCCATTAGTTAATAGTAGATTATATGCCAAGGCCGTTTAAGTGGAAAATGTTTCGGATGACGTGTAATTGTGACAAACATGATCCGAGGCTCTCCCATTTATCGGCCAAGGTGACTATACTATTTTTTGCTCAATGGAGCCGGCAGGCGGCAACTTAGTTTAGCGCAGCTGCTGTTTGCCAGCTAGAGGGCAGAAATTTATTACCATCCTTATCTGAGGTCATCACTTCATCAGTTTAAAAAAAGGATAGAATTAACATTTATTTCACAGCTACTTTTAACTGGGGATTCAAAAACCAGTTCTTAACCTTTTGACAGACACAGTCAGCTATAGGCGACGCCGGAAAGTCTTGCCACGGACGCCAATGACAACTACAGTCATCAACGGCGCTGATACAATAGCGACATACTTGTTAATCTTAAAGTTTAATTTTGCTTAAGTAATTGTGCACGTGTGGCGTCTGGAGGTAGGCATTTTGCCGTCTGGCGGTCAAAAGGTTAATCAGAGGAAATAGTGTTATATTTTTGACTAAGCCTTACCTGGTTTAGCTGCTGTTCTAAGTTAGAACATGCTTGTATTGCCCCTGCATTCTCACACTCCATACCTGCATGTTAAACCTTACTATAGACACTATGTAAATAAACATTGTCGTTGAGATTGCCAATTCCGTTATGTGCACAATTTCAGGAACTGAAAAATCAATTCAAGTGACATATGTTTACAGTCTTCCTTTGCCAAATTACAAATGTACACATGTGGGTGTTGGCAATCTCAACGGCGACATCTAAAATGAACACATCCACATGCAAGAATACATCCAAAATAAGATATTATATTTCTTAATAAGGTTATTGATATTAAGAAGAATAAGTTCTAGAATTAGATGTAATATGCTAACAAGTTTATTTAAATACAAAGATGTTATTATTCAAGAGTTATGTAAGTAATGTACTTTGCAGTTAGTAAGTTTAAAAAAGAAAAAATATATCATTTATTTCAGACCATAAAAATCCATTTAGTGTTTTATGTAATAGTTCAATGTAATTTAATTTAATTATACAACAAAGCTTAATGTTACCTAAATAAATCTTAGAATCAGCTTAAACTGTGTCTTCTCTTTGAAATTGAAAACTTTGTTAAGGTTCCTGCCTACATGTGTCCTACCCAAAGGACATATGATTCAATCAATTTTGAAACTCTATATCAATTAGACAAATCATTGCTTTTCATGAACAACCCATAATATGAATTCTAGTGCTTCATTGTTAGAATTCAAATTGAGACAAGGTAGTGTGTTGAGATGCAGCATTGTTCATGATAAGCATCCAAATTTCCAATTTGATTTGGCAAATTTTGACATAATGTAGGTATGAGGTTAAATCATATTATATATGTCCACAAGCTGTGCACTATAGACCACATGAAAGATGATTTAAGTTTTATTCAAGATATATGACTTAGATTTGTATCAGTAGCAAAGCTTAGCAGCAGCTGCAGTACAATCATTTACATTTTAATTTTATAGTTTGAGAGCCTACAAGACTAAACTGTTCCGTATTACAATGAAAATTATAAGCACCAAACTAAAAAGCTGACCATATTCATTAATTAATCTTATATTATCCTTTTATTCCAGGAGCCCACGTCAATAACAACAAGTTTCGTGAGTTCGTGACGTCATTACAGAATGTGAAACGAAGTTAAGTTTCCCATGACTTCAGTGTCTCTTGATAAGATTAACGAAAACAATGCCTGCTTGTTAGGATGCTATAATTCGTGATCGGGAAGACAACAACCAGTGCATGAGGACGAGATAAACACCATTGTTCTAGAACGACCACATCACATGCGTAATCATAACAGAATCACAGCCCTGCAGTGTTCACGGCAGTTATTAGTTTAAGGATAACTCTACTGAATCCCAACATTACTAATAAAGAAGAGTTTTTACGTACCTTGGTTAATCCTTTCAGCCATTGTACACTGCTCGACAGAGGTAACAATTTAACTAATATGAAAAGAATAGAAAAGCAAACAACAGCACGCAAGGCACTCCGTTTCCGATTATTTCTATACGTTCACTCTCACTCTTTCTGTTGGTGTTATTTTGGTTGGTGCAGATCTGCGTATGCGCTTCTACCGACGACCAAATCAAAGTGCGGCAAATGCAACTGTCAGTTCATCAGCCGACGAGTTCGCGAAGCGAACGAGCATAATAGTTGCCAGCTTCACACCGTTTCATAGACTAAAGAAAATTATGTAAACCTTAAAGGCCCTACCGTGAACATAGAGATTGTGGACTTCGAGTATGTCGCCCTGTCACTCGCACTGAAATTGCAGTTGGGTTAAAAGAGACAGATGCTCGAGATTTACGTTTTTAGGTGCTCGTGATATTCTCGGAAGTACGGAAGTCAGTATATTGCCATGTGAAATAATATGCACAAAATTATTGCAGTATTAAAAAAAGAAAAAGGTAAGAGCCTATCCCACTCATGCGCGAATCACTCTGCGTCTTTCCCGCATATTGTTATAAACTGCTATTTATAAGAATGAACTTTTGACAGTTATATATTAATCCTTACTAATATGAGGGTAAGACTCTTTTTCGATAGCCTTAAAGTCATAGATATAAGGGTAATTTCTAAACTGTCAAAAGGTCATTCTTAGAAATCGTAGACTGTAGACTACTTCTAGTTCCTCGCTTTTAGTTGGTATCGGTAATGTGGGCTGCGTCAAACACGAACAACGAACTAGTGAGACTACAAATGAGGGTTTTCGATAATTTTTCTGCCACCAGGCGGCGCTTCGTACGCACCTGGGTCACGTTTTATAAAGTTACAATTTACAAATTCGCTGTTTGCCTCTCTAACGCACGCACACATTGGCTAGCAAGAGAGGCAAACAGCGAAATTGTAAATTGTAACTTTATAAAACGCGACCCTGGTCTCGACAACTGTCAGATTCATACTATTCATAGGCACCTGGGCCTAAAATATTGAAATTCTATTTTATTCGGAAGAGAATTGATTTTGTAATGGATTACGACTATTACAGGGTCATCGAACTGAAGACGGAGCTATAAAACAGGCGCGCAAAGTCACTGGTATTAAAAATAATTACTTTAACTTTGTTAATTTCATGAGAATTGACTTGGAACTATTTTATTTATTTATTTTAGGTAACAATATGCCTAAAGTAATGGTTTTCAGAATAAATAAACCTATAAATATGTTGAAAATTAAATGCGCGTATTTATTTTGACAGTTCGTTAAACGGTCGGCTCAGTGCTGCCATCTCACCTCCCCATAGCGGCAGAAAAAGTATCAAAAACCCTCATTGGCATGTCGCAGTGTAAAATATCTTTCGGGGTCTCGTTCATGGCGATCATTTTGGCATGCACTTTCCGATCAAATGCATTAGTGTAATCGAAAAAATTAAAAATACATAACGTGATTATGATTGTCATTTTAAAACTGAACACGGGACCACAATTTACTTCGTTTCTTAGCAAGCAATCAATCACACCGTTGAGATATTAAATAATAATAAAATTATGAACGGGACTTTATAATGGCGCGAAAATAGTCTGACGGCTGACATTGACAGTCAGAGATGTCATTCTTATTAATTTGTGTGACTTGTCTCTAATTTTATGTGATATGATTTTGAATTAGTATTTATGAACTGTTTAATGAAAATATTAACATAAATAATCATTATGCCGGACGTAATGATATCTGGTATACCTGTCAGCTTCCCATTTGAGCCATACGATGTGCAAAAAGCCTATATGGAGAAAGTGATCGAGAGCTTGCAAAATAATTCAAATGCACTCTTAGAATCGCCAACAGGTACCGGAAAGACGTTGAGCTTACTGTGTTCCTCATTAGCATGGTTGTTAGTAAAGAAAGCCCAGTTACAAATGAATGCGCAACTTGGGAATTTTGCCGAACATAACGAAGCAGCGTCATTGCGAAACTCTTTGAAACAAGGAGCTGGTAAGAAAGATAATATGACGTGGGGTATGCCGAAAATTATATATTCATCTCGTACGCATTCACAGTTAACGCAAGCGATGCAGGAATTGAAGAGATCGAGTTATAAACATGTAAAGGCAGCAGTACTAGGGTCCAGAGATCAAATGTGCATCCACCCGGAGGTTTCTAAAGAAACCAATAATGCAAATAAAGTGCATATGTGCCAGTTGAGAGTCAAATCACGGACCTGTCATTTCTACAACAATGTTGAAACAAAGAAAGAGGATAGAGCCGTAAAAGGAGACAATATTCTAGATATTGAAGATTTGGTCACTGTTGGAAAGAAGATTAAAGCTTGCCCTTACTATCTATCAAAAGAGTTAAAGCAGGATGCTGATATTATATTCATGCCTTATAATTATTTGTTAGATCCAAAATCAAGGAAAGCAAATGGTGTTGAACTGACAAACAATATAATAATTTTAGATGAAGCTCATAATGTAGAGAAAATGTGTGAAGAGTCTGCCTCACTACAGATTAGATCAACAGACATAGCTCTGTGTATTGAAGAAATTACTCAAGTGATGAGATCATTCGGAGAAGGTAATGAAGACCAGCTTGATGCTACTATTGACAACAATCAACCCAAAGACTTTACCTGCGATGACCTTTGTGTTATGAAAGAAATTATGTTAGCGTTTGAAAAAGCAATGGATGAAATTATTGTTGGGAGTGAAGGCTCCACATATCCTGGTGGATTTATATTTGAATTACTAGCAAAGGCTGAGATAAAGGATCACAACCAAATGGCTGTTATAACATTGCTTGAAAATCTAATACAGTATCTATCAACAGCAAGTGCATCTCCTTTCCAACGGAAAGGAGTGGGGCTCCAAAAGATAGCTGATCTGTTAAATGTTGTATTTAGTGGTACAACTCATGCTCATAAAGAAAGAGTAAAAATGTGTTATAAAGTGCATGTCCAAATTGAAGATAAGAAAAATAATAAAAAGACTGACAGCTGGGGAGCACTGAAAACAGCTAACGCCAAGTCCTCTGAAAGGGTCCTCAGTTACTGGTGTTTCAGTCCAGGTTTTGGTATGAAACAGTTACTTGAGCAGAATGTGAGAAGCATCATCCTAACTAGTGGAACCCTAGCTCCTCTCAAACCCTTAATATCAGAGCTTGGGATTCCAATTGGAACTCAATTAGAAAATCCCCATATAGTCAAAGCAAATCAAATCTGTGTCAAGATTATTCCACAAGGACCGGATTCCACACAGCTAAACTCAAATTACCAAAATCGAGACAACCCTAAATATATTTCATCTCTCGGCCGAACCATTTTAAGTTTCACTAGAGTAGTCCCTGATGGCCTCCTAGTATTCTTTCCCTCTTACCCCATCATGAATAAATGTCAAGAAATGTGGCAATCAGAAGGAATATGGTCAAATATCAATAACATTAAACCAATTTTTGTAGAGCCACAGAGAAAAGACACCTTTAATACTATAATGACCGACTTTTACAGCAAAATCAGTGATCCGAGCACTAGGGGAGCATGCTTCATGGCTGTGTGTAGAGGAAAAGTGTCAGAAGGTTTAGATTTTGCAGACATGAATGGTAGAGCTGTTATTATA
The DNA here is from genome assembly GCA_025490895.1 of Thaumatotibia leucotreta. Lineage (NCBI taxonomy): Eukaryota > Metazoa > Arthropoda > Insecta > Lepidoptera > Tortricidae > Thaumatotibia > Thaumatotibia leucotreta. The sequence continues at coordinate 9,526 of JALPQI010012977.1, read as the reverse complement.
ACAGGTTTGCCATTTCCTCCCCTAAAGGATCCAAGAATAGTCTTGAAGAAAAAGTATTTAGAAGAACTGAGAGCCAATGATAAAGATTTCTTGTCAGGGGATGAATGGTACTCTTTGGAAGCCACTAGAGCAGTCAACCAGGCTATTGGCAGAGTTATTAGGCACCAGAATGATTATGGTGCCATCTTGCTGTGTGATAGCCGATTTAATAGTCCTAAGCTAAAAGGGCAGTTGTCAGCTTGGCTGAGAAATCACATAAATGTTTCCAATAAGTTTGGAGAGACTGTAAGTGAAATCTGCAGATTTTTCAAAACAGCCGAATCAACTTTGCCTTCACCAAAATTGAAACCTTTACTTCATAGTGAAACTAATAATACTTTCAAAGCTAGCCAAGTAAATATTACAGGAGTAGCTTTCCCAAGTACTCAAACACGCATAGTGAGTAAATCATCCAAAAAATCTGTCAGCCAGTACCCAAATTCAAATGAGGTATATGCAGACTTTGCTATGGATTTTTATAAAAATGCCCAAGCATCTGCTTATGTGAATGAGTTTAAGCCTAAAGAAACTAAGGATCTTTTCAGTGCAATTGATAGCAGCAACCAGTCAGCACAAACAAAACCGCAGCCTTTGGTCACTATTCATAAAAGAAATGTGGAAAGCCAGGAGGCAACCATTTTAGCGCCTAAGAAAAAAAAACTGAAAATCAAACCATTTGGTTTTGATGAGAACTTAATGGGGATTAGTGGAACTTCTGTTGTTGACAAGGAACCGCCTACATCACTTATAGACTTTGTAAAAGAAATAAAAACGCTTTTGCAAGCTGAACAGTACAAGGAATTCCAGGTATCAATATCAAATTACAAGAAAGAAGGGAATTACAAAAACTTTTTAACTATTTTAACTACTTTGTTAGAAAATAGGCGAATGTTTTATTTATTTAAGGGCATGAAGAGATTTTTAAAAGAGGAACACAAAGGCAGTTTCCAGGAATATTGTGATAATGTCAAATTAGAGAATTTAATTTATTGACTTTTAATAAAATAAACAATTTTAAGTACAACTGTTTTTTTTTATAATGAATCAGGGACAGATATTTTACATTAGATATTTATTTACCCAGACTTTTATTGCAGGTCCCAAACTTTTTGTTTTCCCCATAGGCTAAGAGCATTGAGATACATGTGGGATACACAGAATTCTCATTATGTCTCATATAAATGAGATTTTTTTTGGAAAATTGTAGGTAAAGGAGATATTTTTCTGAGAAATTACTAAATATCTGACTTAAAGCCAGAGTTGGGCTAAAAGTAATCTGATTACTTCTATTTGTACTTTACTGTAATCTGGATTACAAAAATAATCGGAAGAAGTAATTACAAGTGTATTACTTTGTGCCCAATTCTGCTTCAAGCATAAAAAAATACTCTAATGACTCTTAAATTCTCTAATATTTTTATAATGATTACTTTCACTACTGGGGCTCGTTTTTCGAAAGCTTGTAACGTGTAATGCAAGTGGAAGTCTCTTTTTGACACTTAATTAGATGGACTTCCACTAGTACTACAAGTTACAAGCTTTTGAGAAATAGGCCCCTGCTAGTATAATGACCATATGAAATTATTAGGTACCAATTGAAAATGAAACCAATCATAAATTTTAAATAATTTCTATATTACAACATTAATCTAACAACTAAACATTATCAAGTTAAAAAACATTCTTCGGGGCCTCATTGATCTTATTAGCTATCTCAACCGAGTTAATTCTCAGCATGGTCTGTTCAGCTCGCTGGAAGTTAATTCTCATAAACTGCTTCCTCCTCTTCTTCTTGAAATGCACGCGAGTGTGGGACAAGCCTTTAGAGACTACAGTAGCAGTAACATTTACCAATCCTGGTTGGACAAGTGGTCTTCCGATCAGTGAGAAATCTTTAGTGGCCGCTAGTAAGACTTTGTCTAGCCGTATCTTATCCCCGATGTTCGGCGGCCAGTACCCCTCGACGACAAGTAAATCGCCGTCTGTGACCCGCCACTGTTTACCCAAAAGATGCACTATGGCGAAATTCCGCGATGCTTTCTGTTCTATAAGTTTGTTGCATATTGCTATAACATCCTTCTGTGTGTTGACAACTGTGTTCTCTCGGGGTATTAAATTGTTCACAAATCTTGATAAAATGCCTCCTGAAATTGAAAATATTCATAAATTACACTTTTACTTATTACAGGTTGTGGACGATTTATTAATAACTGTACTACTATTATTTACCTTGGCTGCCAGTAAAAGCAGTCGCAAGTTTGTGTAAACCTGCCCTAATCATTGTTTTACGCAATTCCTTGTGTATTTATTGTGTCAATTAATTGCTTTAAACATTGATCATTTTCAACAAATACATAACCTAAATTTCAATAACTTCCGTTTGACATTTTATTTGACAATGTTGGTATCATTGGTTATCATTCTATGCTTCGTTCGGAAACTTGAATAATAAAGCCCGTATACATGTCTACATATATTATTTTTCAACACACTTGCTCGTAACGTAGGTATAATTGAATCGCTTTTAGGCTCATAATCCAAAATATTCATTACGTTATCGTCCTAGTGCAGTAATAACATAACCTGACCAAATATGTTTGCAAACATTTGCAAGAATTGTCATGTAAAGCCTAACAACTTACTATTTGACCCTCGCCATGTTGCGGATTTTCAGTGACACTAATTTATTTTACTGGCAAGGATTACTGTTTGACATCAGCGGCCCTACCGCAAAAATCGAAATTCGTAAATTTCGAGAATTTGTCTCTCTCACTCTAATGACGCCTTCGTTTGAGTGACAGAGAAACATCCTCGAAATTTACGAATTTCGATTCTCGCGGTAGTAGGTCAGGCGTTGAATGTCATCGAATGTCACCGATGTAAACAAAAAGAAAATATATCGCGACTTAAACGATTTCATCATAAAAATGCCGAAAAAGGTACCACTATAAGCAAGAAAAATCGTCTTAAATACAATAAAATCTTTAAACCAAAGAAAGGACGAAGGATTGAATAGTATTCCATTGGAAAATGTTTTGCAATTGGTTACTGACATGACATCACATTATTGCCATAAGTAAACTGTTTGTAGCGACACTGTGTCAGGGTCAAATAGAAAGTTGTTAGGCTTTAGACGAAACATTTTTTTTATTATATTGGCTGTTTGTCGTAGAGCTGCTGCATTGGAAATTAGCGCACGTTTTAAAATTCTATAGGTATGCGCGCGCCGCATTATAGTTACCGTTTTATTTGTTATTCGGAGTGGAATGAATTTCAAATGTTAGTTGCGTTTATTTTGTTGTGTTTTCTGTTATTTATATTACTTTTATGTAAATTGTGAACTTCAAGTGATGAAAAAAAAAACAGGACGAACGTAAATTTGTTATAGTACCAAAGAAAGTAGTAATTACCTAGCGACAAAGGTTAGTATAAGTGTTACTAAAAGTCAGTTATTCATCGTAAATGTGTTTAAAAATGTCCTATGAAACTCGTGTGTATTGATCATTAGACTCTCTGTTATCTTCTTGATAATATATATGTATAATACCGCCTCGAGTGTAATGATCAACTTAGCACACTTGTATCATAATGTACTATTACTTTGACACGAACTCTGTAGAATATAAATAATATGTATAAAGATCACGTATTTTTAAATAAGCGATCACGATGTGATCACGATACTATTAAGGTGCATTCAGACCAAAAGAGCATTCGCTGTTCTATCCCCCGCTCTACGAAATCAACCAATCACGTTTTGTGCAACGATCGAATTTCGTAGAGTGGGAGGTTAGAATAGCGAATGTTCGCTTGGTCTGAACGCACCTTAAGGCCACGGTCGTACTGCACACGCCGCACGCAGCCGACAACGTCCCGTCACACGCAGAGGGTGAATGGTGTGTTCGAGAATGCTCGGGAGTGGTCGTTTTCGCCCGCTGCGTGCGGCGTCCCACTGCCATACATCATTCAGACGCTGCGTCCGACGGGACGTTGTCGGTTGCGTGCGGCGTGTGCAGTACGACCGTGGCCTAATTACTTAAAAAATGGGATAAATAATAGTGCATGGCATGGGAGAACAAAAGGCCCTGGAACCAATTTATGATTTTGTGCCTATTACAGTGGAGTCTGCGGGACCCTGGGGAGTGGAAGCCAACCCCCTTATTTATAAACGTTTGTTAACTTAACAAGCCGCTAATAATTGTTTGTCCCTTTCGGTCTTAACAATGTGTCCATAAGAGCAAAAGGGACAAACACTTATTAGCGGCTTGTTAAGTTAACAAACGTTTATGAATAAGGGGGTAAGGCTTTCGTAACGGAACTTTGTCGACGGCTTAGACATAGGGGCTGCGACCCACACTCCGGGCCGTATCTGGTGCAAAGGATTTAATTGTGCTATATAGCGTGGAAACGCTGCCAGTGTAATGTGAACTTTTGCTCCGGATGCGGTTGGTTTAAATGTTTTGGCTTGACTATTCTCATCATCATCATCAGCCTATGATAGTCCACTGCTGGACGTAGGCCTCTCCTATTAACTATGCGTATAGACGCATTAGGAGGTAAATGCGCATAATCGCCACGCTTGTCAAGCGGATTGGCGATCGCAGTAATGTGTCCACTATGATGACGCTGCTGCCCATAATCAATCTTTTATGAAATAATGGTCAGTGACACTTCAATCCCTTAGTCGATTCTTACGACACCCGCAGGAGGAGTTGGGGTGGTGACAAATGTATTCTTACTGCCGTCACCACACGGCGCGAACTGTAGCATAAGGGAAAAGGCTGAAGCCTGTTGCGGATAACATGATTATTTTATAGGAAATGACGATGCCTGTTGCTGATATGTCTGTACCTATCTGATGAAGCTTGCGTTGCGATTTTCAATTTGTGGAATAGATTTATTTTGGTCAATAAAGATAGATGATTGGTAATATAGCACGCTAATAATCAGCGGCCCTACCGAATTTCAAGGATTTGTCTCTCTCACTTTAATGACGCTTTCCTTGAAGTGACAGAGAAAATACCTCGAAACTTAGGACTTGTCCATTAATCACGTTATACAATTATGGGCTATTTTAGAAGTAGACGCATGTAAGTACCTACCTGTAGACGTATATCACCAGCCTATCTCAGACCACTGTTAGACGTAGGCCTCTCCTATTAACAATGCATATAGACGCATTAGGAGGTAAATTCCCGTAATCGCTGGTCAAGCGGATTGGCGATCACAGTAATGTGTCCACTGTAATGACCCTGCAGCTCATAATCAATCTTCTATCAAAGTATGGTCAGTGACACTTCAATCCCTTAGTCGGCTCTTACGACACCTGCGGGAAGAGTTGGGATGACAAATGTATTCTTACTGCCCTCACGACACGGCCTATAGACGTATTAGAGGGATAAATGCCCATAATCGCCGCACTGGGCAAGCGGTTCGGCGATCGCTGTAGTGTCCCCACTATAATGATGATGAATATGAGTGATCGGTTCTTCGGGTTCCACCTAGCGGGATTTCACGTATAAAAAAATTACGGGTGTGACTATTAAATTTTATTTAACACTATTGTATTATACAGAGCATACTTTATGAAACAGAACTATGGCAATATAATTAAAGTTTATTTTTCAAGTTACTACAGAAGCCCCGCCGGGAGAATAAAAAAAACCGATCACTGATGATGACGCTGCTGTCCATCATCGATCTTTAATAAATGAACGGTCAGTGAGAGTGGATTAAGGCTTTTTCTTCTTTCTTTTCTGTCGCTTCGCTCTTGGCAGAGCGGTCGTGGTCACGTTGAGGCGTCCACCTCGGTGGTAGAGGCGGCCACAGTTCTTCGCACGATCTCCCGCCACCTCTCTCTGTTGACAGACTGTCTGGCGCATTCGGCTACGTGGCTTCCTACCTACGTAGGATTAAAGCATGTCACATCAAATTCAATTTTACATCCCGTTAAAAAAGGAATCCAATACATCAGCATCGATTGTTTTCCTCCGATTTGATCCGTTAATTTGGCGAGAGTGTTTCGATACAATGGCGACGAGATTAAATTAATACAGAGGCTCTACCGCGAACCACGAACGAAGTGCCTATCTCTCGCACTCGTGAAGTCGTACGTAAGCGTGACAGAGAGGCAAACCTTCGTTCGTGATTGGCGGTAGAGCTTCAGGTGCCATTTCGGAAAGTGCCCGGAAGCCTAGGTTTATGAAACGCGTATCAATTTATATGGTCTGAGTGTATTGTGTTATCATACACCGTATTTGTGAGTAAGCCGACAGATTTTAAGCTTGGGTATATTCCTGGCCATGCTTAGGGGCTAAATGTTTTATGAACTCATCTCGTTTCGGTCTAGTTTTTGAGATAGTGACTTTTCTTATGAAAACTACATGGTTGTGATGACTCAACGAAAAAATGAAATGTAGTTTTGGTGGCAACGTTGTCCAGAGATACTTACTAGAGTCTGGCTAACGAAAGCTGAGAATGAGAAATGGCGGCAAATTAATAAAATATAGAGTATGGTATCACTGGGTTGCACCCCGAAAATCAGTCTTGATACTTGTAATATATTTAAAACTTAAAATTATTTTGTTAAATTACCTGTATTTATTACAATCCAAATTAATATATTATATATATGTACATAACGCTGTTCCATGCAACTTTGTCTGCATGACACAATGCAATATGATGTAGGTATTGTAGGTACCTACTACTCTAAATGATGACCTATGTTATTAAATGGATCCCATATCAAATTTTAAGCAAATCTGTTTAGTTATTTTCAAATTATATCATAGATTCGACAACACTAAGTTAGTTTTAACTTTTTACATACATATTATGTACCTATTTTGTGGTTAGTTTTAACTTTTTACATACATATGTGTGTAAAAAGTTAAAACTAGCTTGGTAATGTGTCGAACCTATGATATAACTTGAAAATAACTAAACAGATTGGCTTAAAATTTGATATGTTTTTCAGCTCTTCATATCATTATAGTCTTTATACCATAATATGGCCGAAAAACAGAGTGATTTTCACACTTGATATAACACTATTATATGTCTACATAGGTATAGGTAATATTAGTAACGATTTGTAAATTGTATCATCGCAGAATGGGTGTAATCATGATTAAAACTACCTATGAAATTGTCCATTACGACACAAGATCGAAAAACGTGAAATTCTAAACGAGTGGCGATTTTTTAAAACACGACCGATAGGGAGTGTTTTAAATCGACACAAGTTACGAATTTCGTTATTGCACGTGTCTCGTACGACGTTTTTTAGTACAGATGGCCCTCCGAAGTTTTGAACCTGACTTAAAATGACCCACTTCTCACACTAGAGCCTAAAAAATGCACCATCTGTACTAAAAAAATATAATTCTGCCGGTGTGTGTATTTTTAATAAATAGGAAACGAAATATTTATATTTTTTATTCAGAATAATTAAAGTCAGACTTAAAAAACTCATACAATGATTCATATTAATGATTCATACTATTTGTGCCATAACACATAAATCACATAATAAACTCATCTAATGCAGTTTTTATGACATTGTCTCTTTCGCTGTACTTATCTTCCACATGAATGACATGGTCAGTCATTGATTTCCAATCTGAGGCAGTTATACTCGCGAACTTTTTTTATTCTTCTCCAACTCGCATAACTTTTCTACCGTATTTTTGACAGCGTTAACTCCTTCATCCTCTCCCAGACCTTCTGGTAAAAAAAAACAAATGACCATTTTAAATCAACCTAACATAAATACAAACTTAAATCTATTATAGTCGATAGTATATTAGATAATGAGTACAAGAAAATTTATTGAATAAAGGTAAGTATCAAAATGTTACTACGTACTAACCTAGGAACACCGATATCGTGTGTAAACACTCATGTTTTTCCTTTTAAGCGATGATTTTCTCCTCTTGTTTTTCTTTATATTTACTTATTATAGTACGCAGCAGCTTACGAACATTACTTTTCATAGTATTTTTCATCATAAACACCTTAAAACGTTGCAATTGTGGAAAGCGAGCAATGGGTGTCAAGTCGAACGAAAGACAGAACATGACGTTTGACAATTCAGCTTGTGATGCTATATGAAAAGTTCCGTAGAAAACTCATTCTCAGCTTTCGCTAGCCAGACTCTAACACTTTTTCCTAACACTAACACTTCTAACACTTTTTACTAACAGTAATAAAAAATTAAATAAGAATCACATTCTTTCTTCAATAAAAAATAACGTTAGGTAATAACATTGATTATTGTCGATATTTCGACGTTAACGTTATTAGCTGATTTTAGTCATGAATGTGTGGGTGAACTTTGTCGGGATACAGGTCCACCGTGTAAAGTAAGGAAGCCTGAGACTGTTTTCAGGGTTTCGTATTAAACAAGGAACCCTTATAGTTTCGCCATGTCCGTCTGTCTGTCCGCAGCATAGCTCAGTGGCCGTTAGTACTAGAAATCTGCAATTTGGTACAGGTATACATATTAATCACACCGTCAAAAAAAATCGTAGAGTAAAATATATGAAGACAATGGCGGCACTATCGGCGGCGAAATGGCCGACCGCGATCGAGGATTTTTTATTTATAGGTACGCGCGATAGCGCGCGCGCCTCTGATTCGCGTTGCAATCTCGCGATGTCAATTACGCGTATCGCCACAAGTTGGTACATCAAATTGTGTAATATTAATAAGTAATTTTGTAAATAAAATCATTCGAACCAGAATCAGGAAGCAATTACTTCTTTCATTATACACCATCTGCCTTCACCTAAAGGTCCACGGAAAGAATATGTTTAGTCGATTCAAATTACAGTAGGAAAAACCACCTTACTTTTAACAGAATAATGTGTGAATTTGCCCTGATTTTTTTGGGCACTGGACATGTTTTTTCCGTGGACTCTTCATAAACAATTTTTGTTTCGTGTACCTTCCCTAGATTCGTATATTTGGGTGATTTTTTTATTTTGCTGTAATCATAATATATGATGATGATGATGATAAACAGATGATAAATAAAATATGGTTGGGAATATACCATTAAATCTCTCGCAAGTCGCAGTGCTTACGAACGCTGTGTAAGTGTATTCATTCAAAACATCCGAATAGCGCGCTCGGCTACGCATGCTACAGCGTAGCCGAAGCCGTGCTACGTCGTAGACGTGCTACGGAGCTACGGCTTACAACTGAATATTGTTGTAGAAAATTTTCACTTTTAGAGACACTCAATATGCGTGACATTAACAATCCTTAATTGCAGTCAGGTTCGTAACGACAATTAGTAGTATGCAGTGCACTAGGAATTTTAGACTGTTTAGGAATTTTAAATTGATCGTCATTTTTATATTATAATATCGCCACTAAAACGGATTATTAAGTATTGTCTCAAATATTTCAGTGAATATTTGTATTCTTTTGAGAAATAAAGATCTTTAAACCTATGTAAACCTAATATCGCTTATAGGTT